>JARBWK010000015.1:11298668-11359935 GCA_030556195.1 Anolis apletophallus
TAGCTCCGCCCCCCCCGGTTTCAGCACTCCCACAACTTCACCAGCCTTGAGGGGGCAGTGCCAAGCCAGCGATGATCTTGTGGCTGGGAGGAGGAGGAGGGAAGCCCCCAGGGCCACTGCCGGGCATGTGCGGCACCCAGGAACATGGCGGAGGAGGTAGAGGCGCTCGCGCCCTCCTGCTGCGCATGCCCGGCAGAGGCCCCGAGGGCTTCCCTCCACCTCCTCCTCCTCGCGCCCTCCTTCCTTGACAAGGGGGCGGGGGTGATGGCGAGGGGGGGCACTCTCCTTCCTTGAGTCAAGGAAGGAGGGTGCGCCGCAAGGAGGAGGAGGCGGAGGAAAGCCCCCCCCCGCTGCCGGCCCCGGGGGCGAGGTTTCCCTCCACCTCCTCCTCCTCGTGGCGTGCCCTCCTTCTTTGAGTCAAGGAAGGAGGGTGCGCAGTGCCGCGAGGAGGAGGAGGTGGGGGGGTGCAGTACAGGTTGGTTTGGAGGCGTAAATCCAAAGTGTGGCCTAAGGCACCAAAAGAGGTTAATCCGGGCCTGCTGGGAAGTAGCAGTCTCAGGCCCAGATTACCCATAAGGCCACCCTAGGCCATGGCCTAGAGTGGCATCCATGGGGGGGCAGCAGGTCCGGACCCCCAAAAGTTTTTTTAAAAATTCGAGGGGGAAATTAAAAAAAAATCGGATTTTTAAAAAATTCGGAGAAAGTGTGCATGTACACCCCCTTTGCTCGCTCTTCTTGGCTCCAAAGGCTCTGCCCCCACCCCCAGCTCCGCCCCCGTCTCCTTGCCGGCATGGTGGCTTTAGGAGAGAGGGAGGAGCCGTGGGGAGGCCTTGGGGGTGGGGCTTTCCTTCCTCCTCCTCCTCGCACCGGCAAGGAGGTGGGGCGGAGCCAGGGCGGGGCAGAGCCTGGGGCGGGGCGGAGCCGGGAGGTGGGGCTTTCCTTCCTCCTCCTCGCGCCGGCAAGGAGGTGGGGCGGAGCCGGGGGCGGCGGCAGATGGCCTTTGGCCTAGGGCGCCAAAAGGGCCTGGTTCGGGCCTGAGCAGTCTGCAATGAAAGGACGTTGACATCTCCGGCCAGGGCCGTAGCCAGGATTTTGTTTCAGAGGGGGCTGAGTTTGGTTCGGGGCTGAGACTGGGTGGAAGAGGGTCTACCCTAGCAAATATTTTGTATTGTTATCCCAATAACCCCATTAATGTGGGATATAATGAGCATGGTGATCAGATCATGATATGAATAAACATAACAGTTTAAATAATGTACCAGTAAGGCCTTTTCGCGGACCACCCTGAGAATTTCGGGGGGGGGCTGAAGCCCCCTTAGCCCCCTGGCTACATGCCTGTCTCCGGCCCATCCTCTGTTTGGATATCAGCCAGCATGCCAACACCTTAAATCAAGAAACCGCTTCCAAAAGTGGCAAGCAAAAACCCAGAACCTCAATCTGTGGCTGAGACCGGATGAGAAGCTACCCCCTGGGCACACAGAAGACTGGAAGACTTAAAGGTGCTGAACAGGAACCTGAGCCCTGCCACATGCACAAGGCAGGACCTTCTTACAGCGACCCCAGAGGCACTCCAAGTGGCCAGCTTCTGCTCAAAGGAAATGTAGCATAATCTCAAGTTTTTAACTTTGTGTTTTTAGAAAATACAGTATAACTGTCGCTTCTGTCATCTATCTATCTATCTATCTATCAGCTATCTATCTTCTATCTATCTATCTATCTATCTATCTATATAATAAAAGTCAATGTTTGCAGAGGTGCAGAGGGCGGGAGGTGCGGAGGAATATGTGCCAGCTTTTTGATTGGCTGCCACTGTGGGATTATTTGCATAAAGGACTCTTATTGGCCAGCCTCAGAACACCAACACTCTAAGGCACCAGACAGAGGTAATTGGTTGCCACTGAGATACAATTTGCAGAAATGACTCTGATTGGCCAGCAAAACAGAATGCAACTGAATGCTTGAGTAAGCCAAATGACAAGTTTTTTTCCGTTGGAAATGGAATGTTCATTTTCTCGGGGGTGCGGAGGTGACAAGGAATATGTGACAGCGTTTCAATAGGTTGCCACTAAGGGAATATTTGCATAAAGGACTCTGATTGGCCAGCCTGAGAACTCCAACACTCCAGGGCCCCAGACAGAGGGGATTGGTTGCCACTGAAATGGTATTTGCATAAAGGACTCCGATTGGCCATCCACATTCCAACATTCTAAGGTGATGCAGAGGGAAAAGGAAAGGCCTCAGGCAGTCAGACACTGCGGCCCACAGCAGTGATGGATCAGGACCAAACTTGCCACACAGAGGCCCAATGGCCCGCTTCACAATGTGACCCTCACCCAATGACCACTACAGACCAAAATTAGCACACAGAGCCCCCTTGACCCACTCTACACCCTGTTTCAAGGAGGATGGATCACAGATGATGGGACTTGAAATACCTTCATTCACCTTCCGAGACCGCTGCAACCCTCACCCAGAGAATGATAAAGACCAAATGTGACACACAGAGCCCCCATGACCCACTCTACATCCTGGTGCTGTTGGGAGGGGATGGACCATGGCCAATGGGACTTGCAGTACCCTCACTAAGTTCCTGAGACCACTGCAAGCCACATAAACATCTAATAGGAACCAACCTTGGCACACAATGCCTTCCTCAAATACCCCGGGCACCAGCGGGTCCCCAAGCTAGTGATAAATAAATAAATAGAATGTATTTATGCACATAGCCTGGATTCACCGTAGTACATTAAGATAATGTCCAGTCTGCTTGTGTTTCTTTCTTTCTTTCTTTGATCAAATTAGCATTTCACAAACTCCTTCTGCTTTACACACAATAATGGTTTCGACAAATTAAGGACAAACCCAACTCGTGTTTAGTATGATACTGTTTCCGTACAAAAAAAGGAAGAAGAAAAGAAACAGGAAGCATTATTAGCACACTATTTTTTGACATGCTTTGGAGTTGATATGCATCTATGGCTTCTGGAGTTTCTTTCTAATGCCGCGCCTGTCGGTACATCATTTCATAATTTTGAAGCATGACATAAAGCAGTGTTTCCCAACCGCTGTTCCGCGGCACACTAGTGTGCCGTGAGTGATCGCCTGGTGTGCCGCGGGAAAACCTCTCTTCCCCCCCTTTCTTCCCCCTCCTGCCAAACTCCTGCTGCTGCTTGTGGGGGGGGGGGGGAGGAGGAGGAGGAGGAAGGGCTGGGCGGCGGCGAATAAGAAGAAGGGGCCGGGGCGCCGCCTCCTTCGACTGTTTCCCCAGCAGGCCAGCCTCCAATCGAGGGGGAACGGAAGCAGAAGTGCGGAATAGGTCCCGGGGGTGGCAGACGCATTCACCTTCCTCCTGCGGTGGTGAAGGAAGCGAAGGAGCCAGCTGCTTCCAGAGGCGCCCCGGCTCGGCCCTGCTGCATCCCAAGTGAGGCCCCGGGGTGCCCTTCCTCTTGGCCTCCCCCCCCCCAAGCACCTCAGGGAAGAAGGGCCCCAAAGGGGAGAAGGGGCCTTCCTTCGTGGGGGTAAAGGGTCGGGGCCTGGCAGCAGGACCCTCGGGGGAAGGAAAGACAGGCGGGATTTCGTGAGGGACTCCCTCGCCAGCCTTCCTCAGACTTCCTCTCAAATGTCAAGGTCTATTTTTCCCAAACTCCATCTGGTTTCACATTTGGGCATATTGAGTATTCACGCCAAGTTTGGTCCTGATCCAACATTGTTTGAGTCCACAGTGTTCTCTGGATATAGGTGAACTACAACTCTAAAACCCAAGGTCAATGCCCACCAAACTCTTATAGCATTTTCTCTTGGTTATGGGAGTTCTGTGTGGGAAGTTTGTGTCTTTCTGCCATTCCTGCCAGGATATCTATGTTGAGTTCATCAAAACAGGCCCAGGTTTCACACTGAGTGTATAAATGCATTTAAAAACATATCAACTATATGTATGACTGTGTTAGAGTGGCATTTTGTGTCATTTTGGTTGGTGGTGTGCCCCAGGATTTTGTCAATGTAAAAAATGTGCCGCGGCTCAAAAAAGGTCCAGGTTTCACACTGAGTGCATAAATGCATTTAAAAACATATCACCTATATGTATGACTGTGTTAGAGTGTCATTTTGTGTCATTTTGGTTGGTGGTGTGCCCCAGGATTTTGTCAATGTAAAAAATGTGCCGCGGCTCAAAAAAGGTCCAGGTTTCACACTGAGTGTATAAATGCATTTAAAAACATATTAACTATATGTATGACTGTGTTAGAGTGTCATTTTGTGTCATTTTGGTTGGTGGTGTGCCCCAGGATTTTGTCAATGTAAAAAATGTGCCGCGGCTCAAAAAATGTTGGGAAACCCTGACATAAAGGAAAGGGAACGAGAGCAAACCTCTTTCCAACGATCCGTTTGCTGGCCCGAAAAGGTGCTTACCGTGGATTTGGTCCTGAGAGAGGAACTTGGCCTGCAAAGGAGACAAAAGCAGAATGTGTGTCAAAAGAAGACTTCCTTCTTACAGAGAGAACAAACAAAACAGTAACAAGACATAGAAAGGGGGGGGGAGCAAGGGTTTTTGCTCCATTCACCATTTTCTGGGCTTTATCCTCCCCTCTGCCGTCTGCTTCCCGGTCGTTCTTCCTCTGAGATCGGAGTCTAAAGTCCAACAAAGTGCAGCCGGTAACAACAGCAGGTGTAACACAAAACTCAGGTTCTTGGGTTTCGGCAGAGGCACCAGTTGCTAAGCTCGGCCTGGTTTTAGCCGTCCCTTCCATGGCTCTGCTTGGTGCGATAATAAGACAACACGGCATGCATCACTGCCGCAGCTTTTGCTGCCCTGTCATGCTCCAAATAGCAGCAGCAGCAGGGGCACCGTTGGGGGGCTTGGCCATAATCCCACATGGCTTGCAAGGCATCTCATGCTGGGTTTAAATACCAACTAGTCGCACCCATCCGCTAAGGCGTAAGGCGATTGTTTCCAGAGGGAGCCCTGGGGTCACTCAGCGGTGAACTGTGCACCGACTGGTCAAGTGCACAGAGAGATGCATGGATGGGGCTGAAAAGCGGTGCTTGTTTTTTTGTTCCGAATTTTTTTAAATTTTTACAACAATATAAAAGTACTAGCTGTACCCGGCCACGCGCTGCTGTGGCAAAGAACAGCAGCAATATCCCTTCTTGTCTTTCGTTCTTGCTCTCCCCCGTCTCCCTCATCCTTCAGCTCTTTCCTTCTCTCTGTCCTCCTTCCTTCCGTCTTTTCTTTCCCTCCTTTCCCCTATTATTTCCTTTTCTATATCACTCCTCCTTCCCTTTCTTTCCCTCCCTAAGTTTCCTTCCTCCCTTTATTTACTTTAATTTTTCTCCTCCCCTCACCAGCTTCAGCCTCCTTTATAGCCTTTTATTACCCTTGTCTTTGCTTTGTAGTCTCTTCTTACCAGGGCCGGTTTATCCATTACGCCAACTACGCAGCCGCGTAGGGCGTCGTCACCTGGGAGGGCACTGCCGCACCGGCCCCGCCGCGCCGCCCGCCCGCGCTGGCCGGCCCTCCGCAGCCAGCCCGCGGCCCGTGCCGCGCTGGCCGGGCCTTTGTCAGTCGACCCAGCCGCCCAGGGCGCTCTGGCCACGTCTCTGCATGCGCGAAAATCTCTGCGCATGCGTACTGGCTCCAGAGCGTGTCTCCCGCTTTGGAGCCAGTGCGCATGCGCAGTTTCACGCATGCGCACAGAGTTGTACATGCGCACTGGGCTCCAAAGCGGGAGGCGCGCTCTGGAGCCAGTACGCATGTACGGAGATTCGCACATGCGCACTGGGCTCCAGAGCGTGACTCGCGCTCGGGAGCCACGGGGGGGGGCGCAATTTTTTTTCCGCTCCCCCGGAATAGCTAGAATCGCCCCTGCTTCTTCCTTCCTGTGGCACCTTTTTCTTTCCTTCCTTCCTTCCCTCCTCTCCTCTCTTCCCTTTCTCCCCCCCTTTCCTCTTTCATTCCTTCACCTTTTCCCTCCCTTCTTTCTTCTTTTCTTCCTTCCTATCTGTTCGCCTTCCTTCCCTCCCTCTTTCATGCCTTTCATTTTTGTGTCCTTTCTGCTATCTCTTCTTCCTTCCTGCCGCCAGCCATTCCCCTGCAGTGGCATTGGCTGCTGACGAGCTAAAAGGAGGAGGGAGGCCTGCTGTCTTCAGCAGGCAGTGCTGCGCGCCCTCGATTGCTGCTAAAAGGAGGAGGGAGGCCCGCTGTCTTCGGAGGCCTCCGGAGCCTGGGCCGCGGCAGCAATCGAGGTCCTTTTAGCTCTTCAGCAGGTAGCACCGCTGCCAGCCATTCCCCGCTGGCCACAGGAGACAGGTAAGATGGCAGCCTTCTTTTCTCCATGCTGGCGGGGTGGGTGGGGGTGGAGGAGGGAGAAGGGGTTTGCACGCGCGGTTATGAGTACCGCGCGTGCGTCGTCTGTGTTTGCCGCGGGGGATTCTGGGTGTTGTAGTCCCCTTGTTTTTTTGCGTTTTCTACCTTTTTGTTTTATTGGGGGGGGGGGGGTTGGTAAACATACCTCGTTGCGTGGGGATTTTTGTGGCCTGGTTTGGTGTTTGTGGGTTCAGCGGTTTTGCTGTCTATAGGCTACTCACCACGACAGCTTTCATTGTATATATATAGATGTAATACCAAGGAAAGAGAGGGAACAATAATCACATATAGGAAAGTAGGAAATCTTGAAAGGAGAGAGAAAAAATAAAAAAAATTAAAAAAATTAAAAAGTTATTGTGACTTCCATTCCTAAATAGGTTTTTGGCTCCAGGAGAGATGTTAGGCCTCCAAGAGATTTCAACCTTTCCCCCCGTCTGGAACAGACCTGAACCAGAAAAGATATTTTCAACACGACAGTAACAACAACAACAACTGCAAGGAAGCAGATGAAACAATAGATCCAGGGCCGTAGCCAGGATTTTGATTCGGGGGGGGCTGAGTTAGGTTCGGGGGGCTGAGACTGGGTGGAAGAGGCCCTACCCTAGCAAACCTTTTGTATTGTTATCCCAATAACCCCATTAATGTGGGATATAATGAGCATGGTGATCAGATCATGATATGAATAAACATAACAGTTTAAATAATGTACCAGTAAGGCCTTTTCGCAGTGAAATTTCGGAGGGGGGGCTTTTCCCATAGCCCCTGGCTACATGCCTGTAGAGAGCACTGTGGACTGAAACAATGTTGGATCAGGACCAAACTTGGCATGAATACTCAATATGCCCAAATGTGAACACAGATGGAGTTTGGGGAAAATAGACCTTGACATTTGGGAGTTACAGTTTCTGGGATTTATAGTTAACACACAATCAAAGAGCATCCTGAACTCTTGCAACAACTGAATTGAACCAAACTTGGCATATTGAACTCTCATTACCAACAGAAAGTACTGAAAGGGTTTGCTTGGGAATTGACCTTGAGTTTGGAAGTTGTAGTTCACCTACACCCAGGGAGCACTGTGGACTCAAACAATATTATGTTATGTTGTTGTTTGTTTTCTATCCAGAATCGCAATGTTGGAAGGAGGCTCACCACTTTAAGGTCCCTAAAACAGGCATGGGAAAACTTCAACTCCCACCATTCCTAACAGCCTGAGGCCCTTTCCTGCTTAAGTGGCTGGGGGGGGGGGGAAGGGTCTGAAGCTGCTAGGAATGGTGGGAGTTGGAGTCCAAAACACCTGGAAAGTCCAAGTTTGCCCATGCCAGCTTTCGACAGAGACCGCTTCCTCCCCCTTCCCCTTTGCGCCCTTTCTTCCCCCTCCTGCTGAACACTTACTTTTTATTCTCCACTCGGGCTCCCTCCTTCACAGCCTCGCTCTGCTCGCTTTGCCTCGCTTTGCTGCCGCTTCTGCCGCCATTTTGATTGGGGCGAGTCTGCGCAGTAGTGCCCGCACGGGCCATGTCTTCCTCCCTCCCCTTTCCCCTCCTGAACACACTCACGCTGCCCCCTTGGATCAAAATGGCGGCAGAAGCAGCAGCGTGAGCAAAGCGAGGCAAAGTGAGCAGAGCGAGGCTGGGAAGAAGGGAGCCCGAGTGGAGAAGAAAAAGTTTTCGGCAGGAGGGGGAAGAAAGGGTACTGGAGGTTCCAATTTCCCACGGCACACCTGATGATCGCTCACGGCTCACAAGTGTGCCGTGGCACACCAGTTGGGAAACACGGACGTAGACAGACTTCAAGCAGAGGCATAACGCCGTTGCTCAGATGGAAAAGGAAAGGGCCTGAGGCTGTTAGGAATGGTGGGAGTTGGAGTCCAAAACATTTTGAGGGCCCAACTTGGCCCAGACCTGGTCTAGATTGATCCATGCACACACAGGAGACTTTTGAACCTCAGTATGGGAAGCAGGACTCTCTCTGTGTCGGAAAAGGAATTAAAAAGTGTAAGAAGGAAGGAAACAAGGAGGGAGGAAAGAGGACAAAGGAAGAGGTAGAGAAAGGGGGAGGGAAGGAAGGAAAGAGAGAATGAAGGATGAAACCAAAAAGTGAAAGGAATAAAAGAAAGAGGTTGAGAAGGAAGAAAGGAGAGAAAGGGGAAGGGGAAGAAAAAGGGGGGAAGGAATAGGTAGGTACCTCTCTTTCATAATACTCCAGTTTTCTACCTCTACTTCGAAAATTCTTACTATAGGACAGTGTTTTCCAACCTTTTTTGAGCCGCGGCACACTTCTAACATAAAAAAAAATCTGGGGGCACACCACCAACAAAAATGACACTCTAACACAGTAGGAAAGAACGGCTGGGGGATGGTAGCCTGCTGGGAGCAGCTGCTGGGAGTGCCGAAGCTGGGGGAGGGGGAGGAGCCAGGCCGCACCATGCCCCGCCCCTCCCCCGGCTTCAGCTCTCCCACAGCTTCTCCAGCCTTTAGGGGGCAGTGCCAAGCCAGCGGTGGCAGAGACAGCACAATGCTGGCTTGGCACTGTCCCCTCAAGGCTGGAGAAGCTGTGGGAGAGCGGAAGCCAGGGGGAGGGGGCGGAGCCAGGCTGTACCATGCCCCGCGTCCTCCTCCGCGCGGCTTCAGCGAGCGAGGGGCGGGAGTCATGGCGGATTGGAGGCTGTCTGGGGAAACGGCTGAAGGAGGCGGCTCCCCGCCCCCTTCTTTTTCTTCGCCGCCGCCCGGCCCTTCCTCCTCCTCCCCCAAGCAGCAGGAGTTCGGCAGGAGGAGGGGGGAAGGAAGGGAGGCAGAGAGCTTTTCTCGCGGCACAGCAGGAGGTCCGTCACGGCACACTACTGTGCCGTGTCACAGTGGTTGGGAAACACTGCTATAGGCCACAGTAGGGTTGCCACTTTTTGATATCTGTATACCTTTATAAAAAGGAATGTTTGTATGTGTGTATGTGTGTATGTGTGTGTGTATGCGGAGGGCGGAAGGGCAGCTATTTGCATAAAGTCCTTTGATTGGACAGCTTCGCCACTCCAAAATTCTAAGGCACCAGACAGAGGGCAGTGATAGCCACTGATTAGCCAGCAACCCAGAATCCAGGCCTTTACATTCAAACAACAGGATTTCTTCCCACTGAGGGAAAAAAAGCCAGCAGCCCAGAGTCCAGGCCTCTACATTCAAACAACAGGATTTCTTCCCACTGAGGGGAAAAAAGCCAGCAACCCAGAATCCAGGCCTCTACATTCAAACAACAGGATTTCTTCCCACTGAGGGGAAAAAAGCCAGCAACCCAGAATCCAGGCCTCTACATTCAAACAACAGGATTTCTTCCCACTGAGGGGAAAAAAAGCCAGCAACCCAGAGTCCAGGCCTCTACATTCAAACAACAGGATTTCTTCCCACTGAGGGAAAAAAGCCAGCAACCCAGAATCAGGCCTCTACATTCAAACAACAGGATTTCTTCCCACTGAGGGGAAAAAGCCAGCAACCCAGAATCAGGCCTCTACATTCAAACAACAGGATTTCTTCCCACTGAGGGGAAAAAAGCCAGCAACCCAGAGTCCAGGCCTCTACATTCAAACAACAGGATTTCTTCCCACTGAGGGGGAAAAAGCCAGCATTCCAGAAACCAGGCCTCTACATTCAAACAACAGGATTTCTTCCCACTGAGGGGAAAAAAGCCAGCAACCGAGAAACCAGGGCGCTACATTCAAACAACAGGGATTTCTTCCCACTGAGGGAAAAAAGCCAGCAACCCAGAATCCATTCCATGCAGGCCTTTTCCATTTTTTTTTTTCCTTTCTGTTTTACACCAGTATACTTTCACAGGCCAGGGCGGATATGTGGCAGCCACTTTCACAGGCCAGGGCGGATATGTGGCAGCCACTTTCACAGGCCACAGCGACCAGCGCGGGTGATGGACCTGCACCAAACTTGGTACACATAACCTCCCCTATGACATGACCCACGTATTATGGGATTTGTAGTACTTTCCAAGACTTTGGTTCCCACAGACCACTGAGGCCACCAAAAAAGACCAATACAGACTACACTCAGCACACACAGCCCCCATGACCCACTATACGTCCTGGTGCAGTTCGGAGGAGGGTGGGCCATGGATGATGGGACTTGAAGTGCCTCTACTCACTTCCAACGTCCACTGCAACCCTCATCCAATCACTGATCGAGACCAAACTTGCCATACATAACCCCCATGACTGCCTTCACATCCTGGTGAGGTTTGGGGGAGGACTGACAATGGATGATTGGATTTGTAGTACTTTTACACTCCTCTGTTCCCACAGACCACTGTGGCCCCCAACAAACACCGAGAAAGTCCACACTTGGCACACAGAGCCCCAGTGACCCACTCTACATCCTACTGAAGTTTGGAGGGGGACAGAACATGGATGATGGGACTTGCAGTACCTTCCCTCACTTCCCAATCCTGCTACAAACCTAATCCAATGACTGATCAACACCAAATCTGGCACACAGAGCCCTCATGACCCACTCTACAGCCTGGTACAGTTTACTGTGAGATGGACCACGGATGATGGGACTTGAAGTACCTTCACTCACTTCCGAAAAACAATGCATCCCTCATCCATTCACCAATACAAACCAAACTTAGCACACAGAGCCCCCATGACCCAATCTACATCCTACTACACTTTGGGGGGGGGGACACACAGAGATGATGGGACTTGCACTACCTTCAGTAATTTCATGATACCACTGCAACTCCCAATAATGATGGATCAAGACTAAACTTGGCACACAGAGCCCCCATGACCCACTCTACATCCTGCTGCACTTCTCAAATGACCCGGGCAGGTCCGGGTCCCCAAGCTAGTAAGAAATAGGGACGTTTACCTAAAAATACAGGATATTTCGCAAAAAATAAGGGACACATCGTAAAACATAACTCAGATTATGTTTTACATGGCCTCCTTTTTTTCCCGCGCTCCCAGGGAAAGCTCCCGCCGCTGCGGACCCTCATCCCCTCCCGCACGGCCGCCTCTTTCGCAGCTGCCGCCGTGACTGTTACACAAGGCCCAGAATCCCCAGCAGGCCCGACACAAGCGGCCGTGTGCGCGAACTTCGCTCTGGCTCCTTCTCTCCGCGAGCGTCTCCTGCCACCGCCGCCCCATCCCTTCCGCCGCCCCTTCCTTCCCGGAAGGCCTGCCTCTTTTGATCCATCACTCCCGGCGCACGCAACCAAGTCACCCGCTCCCTTTCATGCTCCCCTTCTGCGCTCGCCTCTCTTTATGCTCCAGAGGGCTAGAGTGACCAGGAAGGTGCCAAGATGGCGGCGCTGTCGGCTCGGGTGAGTAAGCCGGACCAGGCCCGGTGTTTGTGTGGGGAGAGTGGCAGCTACCAGGCATTCACGTACAGCTCTCCCTTCCTTCCTTCCTTCCTTCCTTCCTTCCTTCCTTCCTTCCTTCCTTCCTTCCTTCCTCACTGCTGGTCCGGCCTCACCTCTTGCTGCCACCTGTCCTGTCCTGTCAATACGGGACAGGAGCTGAAAATACGGGACACGAAATTCAGAGCAAAAATACGGGACGTCCCGTATAATACGGGACAGGTGGCAACCCTAGGCCACAGTAACGCGTGGCAGGGCACAGCTAGTATACGATAATAATGTACCCATGGGCTTCATGCATCCATTTATCTTGGTGCTGCATGCCCAATTCTTCTTTGGCAGCCTTGCATCAAATACAGCAGTTCAACTTTGGGCCCAAATGCTTTCCGTATGTGCAAATACCAACAAAGACATTGTAGCTTTTGGAAAAAAAGGGAATAAATCCACATGGATAAACTTTAGTAAATGTTTATTTCTTCCGCCGACGGATTTGATTTGGATTACACTCAAGATGTGTACACAACACAAGGAAAGTGAGGAGTGAAAAAAGGATTCGGTTTAGGAATTGCAAAATCCTCCGAAAAAAGGAGAAGACTGGATCTACTTGAGTTCAAAAAAATATAATCCCGCACCTCCCTTAAAATGAATGTTTTCTACCTGAGTATTCAAGGGAAGGGAAAGAGGGAAAGCATAGAAACAGCATCGGAAAGGAGAGCACATGCCGTATGAAGAGCTCATTTCAGTGCCGTGTTTCATTCTGGGACAGATCGTGAATTAACAAAGAGAAAGACGTTGGCAACCGGTTGTGTCTGAGAAAGTCTATGAAGTCTAGGAAAGCTTACGCTGCCAATATCTTTGTCTCGGTTGAACTCCAAAGGTGCCAGAAGATCACTTTGCATGAAGAGTCCTTTCCGCAAAAGGGTTTCGAGGGTCCAAAAAGTCACCAGGAGACGCAGGTGATGCTGGACTCTCCACAATGATAGTTGCATAGTTTTGATTTCCCGGCAAAAAAAGAGGAAGGAAGTGGACTTGCGGAGGAAATGTCCTTCAGGGATTCAAACAGACTTTGATGGCCCATAGAGAAGGTGGACGCTTGTATTTGCAATCCTACCAGAAACTACTTGAGGTTCGACAGAGCAGCTAAAGCTGGGCGTAATCTGCCCTGCTTCTAGAACAGTGTTTTTCAACCTTTTTTGAGCAGCGGCACATTTTTTACATTTACAAAATCCTGGGGCACACCACCAACCAAAATGACACAAAATGACACTCTAACACAGTCATACATATAGTTAATATGTTTTTAAATGTATTTATACACTCAGTGTGAAACCTGGGCCTGTTTCGATGAACACAACAGGCCTGGATTACCCATAAGGCCACACTAGGCCATGGCCTATGGGCACAGGCCTAAGGGGGCGCCAGATCCAAGGACCCCAAAAAATATGTTCAGACAAAACCGCAATGTGCAGCATGATGACTCTCTCTCTCAATCTCTCGGGGGAGGGCGGGGGGAGAGCGCTGCGAGGGGGCAGGGGAGGAGGGAATGCCCCCCTCGCCATCACCCCCACCCCCTTGTCAAGGAAGTAGGGCGCGAGGAGGAGGCGGCGGAAGCTCCCGGGGTCGCTTCCTCCTCCTCGCCGTGCTCTCCTTCCTTGAGTCAAGGAGGAGGAGGAAGGAATGGAAGCCCCTCCCTTGTGGCCGCTTCCGGGCATGCGCAGCAGGAGGGAGGGCATGAGCGCCGCGGCCTCTGCCCCCTCCGCCATTTTCCTGGGTGCCGCAGCAGCCCTGGGGGCTTCCCTTCCTTCCTCCTCCTCCTCCTCCTCCTCCTCCTTCCCGAGGAAGGGAAGCCCCGGGGCCGCTGCGGTTCACCCCAGCCATGGGGTTTCTGTGTGGGAAGTTTGGCCCAATTCTATCATTGGTGGAGTTCAAAGTACTCTTTGATGGTAGGTGAACTATAAATCCCAGCAATGACAACTCCCAAATGTCAAAGTCTATTTTCACCCAAAACTCCACCAGTGTTCACATTTGGGCATATTGAGTATTCGTGCCAAGTTTGGTCCAGATCCATCATTGTTTGAGTCCACAGTGCTCTCTGGAACTACAACTCCCAATTTAAGGTCAATGTCCACCAAACCCTTTCAGTATTTTCTCCTGGTCATGGGAGATCTGTGTGCCAAGTTTGGTTCAATTCCATCATTGGTGGAGTTCAGAATGCTCTTTGATGGTAGGTGAACTATAAATCCCAGCAATTACAACTTCCCAGATGTCGAAGTCTATTCCCCTCCCCTACCCCCCAAACTCCACCAGTGTTCACATTTGGGCATATTGAGTATCCGTGCCAAGTTTGGTCCTGATCTATTTTTTGAGTGCTGTCTGGATGTAGGTGAACTACAACTCCCAAACTCAAGGTCAATCAATGCCCACCACACAATTTCAGTATTTTCTGTTGGTCATGGGAGTTCTGTGTGTCAAGTTTGGTTCAATTCCATCATTGGTGGAGTTCATAATGCTCTTTAATTGTAGGTGAACTATAAATCCCAGTAACTACAACTCCCAAATGACAAAATCGATCTCCCCTCCAACCCCACCAGTATTCAAATTTCGGAGTATTGGGTATTTGTGCCAAATTAGGTCCTGTGAATGAGAATCCATACTGCATATCAGATATTTACATGACGATTCATAACAGGAGCAAAATGAAGGTATGAAGTAGCAACGAAAATAATGTTATGGTTGGGGGTCACCACAGCATGAGGAACTGTGTTAAGGGGTCCCAGCATGAGGAAGGTTGAGAAACACTGTTCTAGAATTGCTCTCTCTTGGATTTCTGCCCACTTTTGTGGCCTGAATGAGGTTTGGACCCTTTGACGTTGGCCTAGCCTACTGCCAGTAGGTTCTGCTCCATTTGGAAGTGGCTTAAGAGCTGTTGGCAAGAGAAGGTTCTGCCGACAGGACAGAATTGAACCTCACTGCCAGCAACTCTTGCATTCCCATCCAGGTTTGCTTGCACTACACTGGCTGGCTATTTGGATTCCTTCTTTAAAAACCAAAGTGTTAGGCCACCAAAGCTTCCAGCAATGGAAGGGGAAAACTTAGGGTGCGTCTATGCTGTAGAATGAATCCATTTTAACTGCCTTGATTTAATGCTATAGAGTAGGCCTGGGCAATAATGGTTCTAAAGTTCTGGTGGTGAACACTAGGTGGCGATAGTGCTTTGCTTCTACAGTGTTGCTTAAGTTCTGGTCGTGAACGCTATGTGGCGCTGGTGCTTTGCTTCTACACTGTTGCTAAAGTTCTGGTGGTGAACACTAGGTGGCGCTGGTGCTTTGCTTCTACAGTGTTGCTAAAGTTCTGGTGGTGAACACTAGGTGGCGTTGGTGCTTTGCTTCTACAGTGTTGCTAAAGTTCTGGTGGTGAACACTAGGTGGCGCTAGTGCTTTGCTTCTACAGTGTTGCTAAAGTTCTGGTGGTGAACACTAGGTGGCGCTGGTGCTTTGCTTCTACAGTGTTGCTAAAGTTCTGGTGGTGAACACTAGGTGGCGCTAGTGCTTTGCTTCTACAGTGTTGCTAAAGTAATGTTGGTGAACACTAGGCGGCGCTGGTGCTTTGCTTCTACAGTGTTGCTAAAGTTCTGGTGGTGAACACTATGTGGCGCTGGTGCTTTGCTTCTACAGTGTTGCTAAAGTTCTGGTGGTGAACACTAGGTGGCGCTGGTGCTTTGCTTCTACAGTGTTGCTAAAGTTCTGGTGGTGAACACTAGGTGGCGCTGGTGCTTTGCTTCTACACTGTTGCTAAAGTTCTGGTGGTGAACACTAGGTGGCGCTGGTGCTTTGCTTCTACAGTGTTGCTAAAGTTCTGTTGGTGAACACTAGGTGGCGCTGGTGCTTTGCTTCTACAGTGTTGCTAAAGTTCTGGTGGTGAACACTATGTGGCGTTGGTGCTTTGCTTCTACAGTGTTGCTAAAGTTCTGGTGGTGAACACTAGGTGGTGCTGGTGCTTTGCTTACAGTGTTGCTAAAGTTCTGGTGGTGAACACTAGTTGGCGATGGTGCTTTGCTTCTACAGTGTTGCTAAAGTGTTACAAAACTTTCAAAATTCATTATAAATGGCAGTTCCTAATTGGTTCTGTCTTTAAAATCGCCAATAACGAAATAATAATGAAGTTTTGAAAGTTTTGTTAGAGTTCTGAAATGTTCACCACCAGAACTTTAGCAACACTGTATAACCAAAGCACCAGCGCCACCTAGTGTTCACCACCAGAACTTTAGTTTTGTAAGTACTTTAGAACCATTTAGAACCACAATTGCCCAGGCCTACTATAGTGTCATAGGAGCTGTAGTTTGACAAGATCTTGAGCCTTCTCTGCCTCACTAAACTACATATCCCAGCATCCCATAGCATTGAGTCAGTGCAATTAAATGAGAGATGAGGTCCATTCAAGAGGAGCTCCTGGTGCAGCTTCCCCTTTGGCTTTGGCTCAGAACTAAGATGACCGTATGACGCAAATCTTATGCACACTCTCATTTTGGCCAGGTCATTTAGCCATAAAAAAAAGAGAGATGAGCATTAGATTTGAGCAAATACGATACATCAGACGCTCCCTGCCTTTGCAGGATGCAAACTGCTCATGTGCAAGGTGTAGAAAGCCCAGGGTTCTGGGACGTAGATGACGCCCGGATACTTCTTCCGGAGGATCCTGTCGTTCCAGAGCCAGCCGACCCAGAGGGCGATCAGGACCAGGGTGATGATGAAGGAGTAGAAGAGGAAGCGGCCGTTGCTATCCATGAGCAGGCCTTTGCGCTTCTGGTGCATCACCAGGGCCATCAGGGCAAAGAAGGTGAAGATGAAGAGGATGAAGATCTGCCCCTCCGTCACCAGGTACCTGCCAGGAAGGATCACAATGTGAGATGGTAATAATAATAATAATACTTTATTAATATCCCGCCATCATCTCCCCAAAGGGGACTCAGGGCAGCTTACATGAGGTCAATCCCAGAAGTACATTTCAATACAGTAACATAAAAACATAAAGCAACATTACAGTAAAATAAAAAAACAAAACAATAATATTATATATTGCATTGTACTATAACAGGGCTGTCCAACTGGCGGCCCTGGGGCCGTACACGGCCCCCCAGCCTGTTGGCTCCGGCCCCAGCTATGCCCCCGGCCGCCATTTTGAATTTTTTTAAAAAAAAATTTAAATGGCGGCCGGGGGGGAAGGGGAGGCGGGGCAGGGAGGAGGAAGTGAGCCAGCTCCTCCTCCCTGCACCGCCCTCTTTTTTCTCTCACCGGCGCCGATGCAAACCGGTTTGCATCGGCGCCGGCGAGAGAGGGACAAGGGCGGTGCAGGGAGGAGGAAGAGAGCTAGCTCCTCCTCCCTGCACCGCCCTCTTCTTCCCTCTCTGGAGCCGATGCCTTGGAGGGGAGGGGGGTCCCCCGCGGCACCTCCCTCCCTTCCAAGATCGCTTCCCCCGCGAGCCTTCCAGGTTTGGGGAAGGGTTTTCACCCGGCACTCGAGACGCGAGTGCCGGGCTTAAAAACCCCTTCCCCAAACCTGGAAGGCTGGCGGGAAAGCGAGTGGCACTTCTCGCTTCTCCCACCAGCCATCCAGGCTTGCGGGAGTTCTCGCCCAGCTCCCGTGTCCCTCTGCTCAGAGGGACACAGGAGCCGGGCAACCCCTCCTCGAAGCCTGGAAGGCTTGCGGAGGAGCGCGCTGCGCTTCCCGGCAGCCTTCCAGGCTTGCGGGGGTTCTCGCCAGCTCCCGTGTCTCTCTGCTCAGAGGGACACAGGAGCCGGGCAAACCCTCCCGAAGCCTGGCAGGCTCGCGGGGGACGCGAGCGCTGCTTCTCGCTTCCCCCGGCAGCCATCCAGGCTTGCGGGAGGGTTTCCCTGGGTGACGTTAGGCTGGGTGACGTCAGGCGTCACCCAGCCTAACGTCACCCAGGGAAACCCTCCTGAAAATGGGCGGGCCGCGCAGGAGGCCGGCCACGCCCGGGAGTGGCCACGCCCGGGAGTGGCCACGCCCTCCGCTCACTGCGGCCCCCAGGTGATTAGTGACACTTCTTCCAGCCCTTGGACAGCACTGTACTATAACATTATACTGAAATATTATTAGTAATATTACATGTAATATAAAATATATAATTTTAATGCCATAATATTAGTAGTAGTTTTATATTGTATTACATTATAATATTACCAATATTATATGTATATACAATATATTATATTATCTCCTGGCGTTTCGTCCGCAACTGTGGGAGGTCCTCACAACCTCTGAGGAAGCCTGCCATAGATGCAGGCGAAACATCAGGAGAGAATGCTTCTGTAACATGGCCAGACCAAAAAAAATCAACACAGTCGGGGGGCACAGAGAAAAATGCTCTCTCCCTTGTTCCCACATGTCGGGTCTGTGATAATGGAGGTGGCGAAAGGAGGGCCTCCCCCGAAGAATGAAGGGACCGGACAGGTTTGTGGGAGGAGATGTGGTCACGAAGGTAGGTGGGTCCCAAACCTTTATAGGTGATGATCTGCACCTTGAATTTGAACCGAAAAAATAAACGGCAGCCAATGGAGCTCCTTAAACAGGGGGTTTGACCGCTCCCTGTAATTCGCCTCTGTTATTAATCTGGCCACCAAACGTTGAATGAGTTCTAGTTTTCGGGCCGTCTTCAAGGGCAGCCCCACGTAGAGCGCATTTCAGTAATCCAATCTAGAGGTAACTAAGGCGCAGACCACCATGGTCAAGTCAGACTTCACGAGGTATGATCGCAGCTGGCTCATGAGTTTTAATTGTGCGAAGGCCCTCCCAGTCACCGCTGACACCTGCGCATCGAGCGTCAGTGCTGAATCCAAGAGGACCCCCAAGCTGCGGACCTGTGACTTCAGAAGATAAGGGGATGTTGGCTCTGAGCACAACGTTCAGCGGGAAATTGGCCATAAAGCCATGTTGGAAAACTTAGAAATTCCTAATGAAGTGTTCTCTCAGGGCAAAAAAAAATCATAGGTTTGCTGTGAGTTTTCCGGGCTGTATGTCCATGTTTCAGAAGCATTATTTATTTTATTTATTTATTTACAACATTTATATGCTGCCTTTCTCACCCCGAAGGGGACTCAGAGCGGCTTACAAGTAAAATGTGAATACAATATATTATATTATTGCCATAGCACAATATTAATATTATATATTGCATTGTACTATAACATTATACTGAAATATTATTAGTAATATTACATGTAATATAAAATATATAATTATAATATCATATTATTAGTAGTAGTCTTATATTGTATTACATTATAATATTACCAATATTATATGTATATACAATATATTATATTATCTCCTGACGTTTCGTCCGCAACTGTGGCAGGTCCTCACAACCTCTGAGGAAGCCTGCAATAGATGCAGGCGAAACATCAGGAGAGAATGCTTCTGTAACATGGCCAGACAGACCAGAAAACTCACAACAACCCAGTGATTCCGGGAATGTGGTGCAGCTGGCTGGGTGTCAGCTGCATAAGATCTCCATTGAGTTATGGGTTCGAGGCCTGCCCGGGTCGAGGTGCGCTCTCGGCCTATTGTGTAGCCTGTTGTCGACCTTTGCAACCCGAAAGACAGTTGCATCTGTCAAGTAGGAAATTAAGGTACCACTTAGTGTGGAGGCTAAATTTAACTATTTTACGAGGCCATAAAAAGATCTCCAGGAAACACGCCGAGGAATGAAGGAGTGCGACAGCTCCCCCTGGTGGCCAGATGTTAAATTGCCTCTGTCTGTCTTGTGTGTTTGTGTGTCTAAATGTAATGTGTACATTCTAATCCGCCCTGAGTCCCCTGCGGGGTGAGAAGGGCGGAATAGAAATGAAGCAAATAAATAAATAAATAAATAAATACATTACGACCATTAAATCCTTTGACATCATATTAATTCATAGTTTTTGTGCAACAAATGATAATCAAACACAATTTAAACTAGGCTGAATGCAGCAAAGCATCTATTTACTCATCCAAAGCACGCAACTTGTCTGTGACTTTAATTTATGGGGGATTCTATTTGGTGAGTGTGTGTGGCACACATATGACATCACTATGTACACAAAGGCACAACAGATGCCCCCTTCCCAGCCCTCTCAATAGCCGCTTGGCTCACTTACCAGTAATAGAGGCTACTGGGCCCAATGAGGAGAATGGCCGCCAGTGGGATTCTTTGCTGTTCCTCTTTGCAAGGGATGAAGCAGCCGGAGAAATAGATGCAGAGGATGAGAAAAAAGGGGATGTACCTGTGAATGGGGAATATGGTGCATTTATTTTATTGATTGTATTTGCTTGCCTTATTTATTTATTTATTTATCATTCACTTTTATATACCGCTCCTCCCTGCAGACTCGGGGCTGTTTACATAAAAACAATAAAATACACATAAAAACAGTTTGGATATATAATAACACAAGGGTATGGGCAGGATTATCAGGAGGCGCCTAGATTGAAAGCCTGCCTAAAAAGGGTCGTCTTGCAGGCCCTCTGGAAGGGGGCTAACTCTGTGATGGCACGAGTTCCGTCTGGTAACCCGTTCCATAAAGTCGGCGCCACCACAGAAAAGGCTTTTTGTCTTGTTGAAAGGCGGCAGGAACGGATTGATGGAATCACCAGAAGATTTTGTTCTTCTGATCGCAACGATCTCGGGGGAACGTATGGGGTGAGGCGGTCTCTCAGGTACACCGGACCTAGACCATACAAGGCCTTAAAGGTCAAAACCAGCACTTTGAAGACAATCTGGTACTCTACTGGTAGCTAGTGCAATTGCTATAGAATTGGTATAATGTGCTCTCCTGTCGATGCTCCCACCAGCAATCGAGCAGCAGCATTTTGCGCCAGCTTTAGTTTCCGGGTTGTTGACAAGGGAAGGCCGATGTGGAGGGCGTTACAGTAGTCTAGCCTCAAGATGACCGTCGCCTGAATCACCGTAGCTAGGTCATTCCTGGATAGGTAAGGAGCCAGTCGCCTAGCCTGTCGGAGATGGAAGAATGCGGACCTGCTAACCGTGGAGACCCAAGTCTCCATCAATAGCAGTGGGTCCAATTGGACCCCCAGGCTTTTTATTTATTTATTTATTTATTTATTGCTTGGACTTATATGCCGCCAACTCCCTGAGGCTCGCAGCGGCTTACAAAGCCAAGAGGCAACAAAATACATGATCAATAGACAGACAAGGAACAATACAACACAGTAAAAAGGGGGAAGAAGGGGAAGGGACAATGGGACAAGATCCAACGGGAGAGTGCCCAGCAGGTCAAGCGGGCCCTACTCTCCCATCAAAGGAGGGGAGCAAAGGTGGTCTCCAAGCAATCCCACTGGAGTGGTCCGGTTGCCAATCCCCATTGTCTCGGAGTCCGGCTGGAAGCGCCAATCCACCCGATTGGTGGCATTCCTCTGCTGTGGGCCTGCAAGAGGGGACCTCCGTTGTCTAAAGCCCGGGCCCCAGAAAGTTCTAGCACGCCGCACGTTCCGGGGCCGGGCTCAGCGACGCAGGCCTCCCAGCTCTCGGGCAAGCAGTGGCAAGCGGCCCAGGGCCAAGGAGACTACTGTTCTGCGGTCTCGGCGCCGCCTTCTCCGACGGCCACCAGGTCCGCTCAGCCTCGGTGAACCTGTCCGCCCGGCCATCAGGGGAAGGCAGGGGGTTGTGGCCAGATCGCCGGTAAGGCGGCCGCAACTGGCAGGCTCGGCGTCGGGGCCGCGCCTCCGAGCCCCCCCCAGGACTCCAGAGACGTCTAGCACCTCTGGCGGGGGCGCCAGCGATAGCAGCCGCCCGGTCCGCTGGTCAGAGGAGGTGAGGGCTGGGCCCCTCGGGTCATACAGGGCCGCAGCCCCTGAGGAATGTAGGGAGGGAGGAGCCGAGACGCCGAGCGGCTCGAGGTCGCCGCCATCTTGACTCCCCCTGCCAACGCCTCTCCCGGCGGACCCAGGGGGGCCTCACGACCCAGTGCCCTCCAAGGGCTCCACCAGGGTGCCTCCGCTGTCCCAGCCGTCTCCCTGGGTCTTTCCTCAGAGTGGGGGGGCCCATCGCCATCGGCCCGGGGCCCACTCCCCATCCCTCCGTTGCAAGCCTTCTCCTCGGTCTCCGTCTCCATCTGGCCCGGGCGGCTGCTCAGGCTGCTCCGGAGGCCGGACCCCGCACTCGTCGCCCGGCCCACGCTGCTCGCCCTCCGCTCCTCGGGGCCCGGCTGACGAGGGCCTGGCGCTGGCACTGCCAGCCTGGTTCTCTCGGGCCGGAGTGTCCCAGGCCCGGGGCGATGTCAGGGCGGCAGTGGGGCCCCCGCAGCAGCAACAGCAGCGGGCTCCAGCAGACGACCCAGTTCGTGCTCCAGCGCCTCGACAAGGCGGCTCACGAGCAGGTCGGCCATCCGACACAGCAAGGCCCCATGGTAAGGTCCTGTTGTATGTCCGCATTGGTCCTGCTGGTCCCACTGGCCTCGGCCGCTCACCAACGCCCCCTTGGGTGGAGTTGGGGAGGTGGGAGGCCCGGCTCCTCCAGGCCCGGCCAGGGCACGGGGGACCAGGCTAGGCACCTCTGGGGGCCGCCGTGGGCGCCGTAGCCCCCACCGGGCCAAGGGGTCTTCTCCGAGGCAGCAGCGTCCTTCAGGCTCGCAAGGGCCCTGAGGACCGAGGCCGGCGCCCGGGCAGCTTCCAAGGCGAACTCGGCGCCGGCCTGGAGGACCTCAAAGAGAGGCAGGGAGCGCCTTGGGGCCTCGGGCAACAACCGGGTCCCCTGAGTCCAGCCGGTCCGATACGTCCCGTGAGTCCTTCCATATGCATAGGGCACCCCCCCTCAACAGTGGGGGGTGCTGTAGAGAAAAGACCTTGAGAGGCTCGGCGGAGCTCGGCGTTCGGACGCCCGCTCGACGCGGCCATCTTGCCTGTCTGCCTGTCTGATTGGGTCCAAAGATGACGGGCTTAGCCACTCGCCATCCAGTGTAGGCAACCGGCACTCACCGACACCAGGACGACCCAGCCATAGGATCTCCGTCTTCGATGGATTCACCTTCAACCGGCTAGAACGCAGCCATCCAGTCACGGCTTCGAGGCATTGATGGAAACAATTGGGTACGGTGTCCGGCCTGCCCTCCATTCTCAGCACCAGTTGGGTGTCATCAGCATACTGATGACACTCCAGACCAAAATCACAAACCTGTTGCCTCAAAGGCCCTTGGCAAGGTCAGTTGAACCCAGCAAACCTGCTCCGGGTTTTAGTCTGGACTTCAAAGGAGGTATCCAATTATCTTGGGCCTAATTTGGAGCTCAGAATGATGGGCCTCTTCTTTGAAGTTCAAACTAAAACCAAAAATGGATCCAGTTCTTGAAGAAAGGGGAAAAGTTTGCTAGAAACTAGTCCTAATCTTCAACTGTGAATCCACTCCCAGTTTTGAAGCCTTTTGAACGTGCCAGGGGTAAGAGCTGGCTGAAAACATATCTCGGTCCCAAATCAGCAGGTGCACATTGCGAAATATATCATGGCAAATTCCAGCATACATGATGTGTAAAACATAAAATGATTCCCAAAACGTATACAATCCCATTCGGCGCAAAACCCAAATACAATCTGAAAGGCCTTGTATTAGAACAGGGCTGTCCAACTGGCGGCCCCGGGGCCGGATCCGGCCCCGTAGCCTGTTGCACACGGCCCCACCTATGCCCTCAGCCGCCATTTTTAAATTTGAAAAAATCAAATTTTTTTAAAAAAATGGCCAGGGCCGGGGGGGGGGAGGTGGGGCAGGGAGGAGGAAGAGAGCTAGCTCCTCCTCCTTTTGGCGCCCTCCTACCTAGGGCGGGGAGCCGCCGAAAAGGGCAGAAGGCGGCGCCAACAGCAGCGTCACAGGCCTGGCGTGACGCGCTGCCCCCTTGGCGCCGCCTTCTGCCATTTTTCGCCCCCTCCCTTCCTAGGGCGGGGGGGCGCCGAAAAGGAGTAGGCGGTGCCAAGAGCAGAGCGTCACAGGCCTGGCGTGACGCGCTGCTCTTGGCGCCGCCTCCTCCTCCGCGCGCCCCCTCCCTAGGAAGGGGGGGGCGCCAAAAGGAGGAGTAGGCGGTGCCAAGGGGCAGCGTGTCACGCCAGGCCTGTGACGCGCTGCTCTTGGCGCCGCCTTCTGCCCTTTTTCGGCCGTTTAGGAGGGGGCGGCCTGGGGTTGGGGGCGGGGCCTGGGGTTGGGGCCTGGGGCGGGGCCGAGCGGCCCCCTAGGTCATCAGTGACCTTTTATCCGGCCCTGGACCCCGTAGAAGTTGGACAGCACTGTATTAGAACATTAGGTGAACCAGCCTAAAATCAATCAATCAATCTATCTATCTATCTATCTATCATCTATCTATCTATCTAATAAAAGTCAGTGTTTGCGGCGGGAGATGCAGAGGAATATGTGACAGTGTTTCGATTGGTTGCCACTGTGGGATTATTTGCATAAAGGACTCTGATTAGCCAGCTTCAGAACTCCAACATTCTAAGGCACCAGACAGAGGGGATTGGTTGCCACTGAGGGAGTATTTTCATAAAGGACTCTAACTGGCCAGCATCCAAGAATCTAAGCCTCTACATTCAAACAACATGATTGCTTGCCACTGAGGGAGAATTTGCAAAACCAGCTCTGATTGGCCAGCATTCCTAAATACTAAATCTCAAAGGTGCCAGAGAGAGTACTTCACAAAGAGGCTTCCTTTAGCTGATTTTACAAACTAGGCCTCAGCCTGAATTGACAGCAAGGCTTCCTAGGCCTCAGCCTGAATTGACAGTAAGGCTGAGGACCATGTATGATGGGACTTGAAGTACCAAAGACCAACCTTGGCACACAATGCCTTTCTGAAATAACCCGGGCACCGCCGGGTCCCCAAGCTAGTATGACAATTGTAATGAACGCTGGGAACGTTCCTGCAAAGACGACAGCACACGGCGACTCGGTCCTATCAGGTTTATTTCCAGGTATCAAAACTTGTGAAGCCAGATCTGGCTTCACTCCGCCCCCAACATAATTTATATACAGTCACCGCCTCCACCATCTGTCCATCATCCTAAAGACCCAACCCCTAGCATGCAATGCTAAACCAAGGTTGCATCAGATCTAAATGACACAGCAATCCCAGTAGTCCATTGGGGCATGACCCCAGGGGTCACAGAGTTAATGTCATCAGCCCAATCGTCCAATGGCTGCTCAGTAATCTCTCCCTGAGTCAGCATAGCACAAGGCAGTGCCTCCCATGTTGGTGTGGTGTGGCTCACAGCTCAAGGCTCTCTCTCTGCACTGCTCAAGCCTTCAAGGTCGCACCTGGCCGGGATCACCAGTATTGGAAGGGTCTAAGAGTAGAGCACACTCAGCTCTAATTGACAGAACCTTACAAAAATACCCTCTCCCCTCCCCCCTGAGAGAAAGAGGATCTGAACATACTACCCAACCTATCATCTAAATCCTATTTTAACCCCAAATACAAAAATCAAAACCTTGCTCCACAATCTACCCGCTAGAACAAAGCCTTGCTGTCCATTTCTCAAATAAACCTGGAACTCCCCCACACTCAGATAACCAGGCACATCTTTACCAAACGCTCAGCTTGTTCAAGGCTAAACCTTATCTCTTCCTGCTCACCTCTAAAACAACTCCACCCCTTCACTGCTACGGCAAAAGGGACCAACCAACAGAATCACACTTCCCATGCAACTATTTATCACTACAAGTCCCAACAGTCTACTACACAGGAACAAATCAACTGTGCATTTGTCCCCACTCGATCAGGACTCCAAACCCTATAACTCCCAAAACCATCCACTGCCCAAAGCAGGAGGTCCCAGGGACAAAACTACACCACCATCTCTGTAACACACAATCAGGATTCTCAGCCCCACAAATCCCAACAATCACTTAATTGCCACCAAAACGCAAGAATAAGCCTCCGCATCCAAACATTTCTCACACCTTAACTCCTGAACCCACTCCCTCCTGGCAGGCTCAACAAGAGACAGCATCATTCCCCTCTAATCCACTCCTAAACTAAACCTCTAACTAAGTCACTCTATGGGGAACCCAAAGTGACCACACAACCTCTCTGGCAAACAACCAACTTAAACCATTCTTTCACAAAACCCAAAACCTCTAACAAACCACACCCCTACATGCGACACAGGAACAACTCAACTGTGTCCAACAAGTAAACAACAGAAACTCACTATCCTCACTGCTCTGGCAGAAGGCACTTGAGAAAACTGCAACTCCTCCACTGCACAAGCAGGAGGTCACACTATAATCCAAATTACATCTTTCCGCACAACAAACACTAAATGAATGAACATCCACACATCTCCCAAACTATCCTTTGACCAAACTCCTCTTGGCACCCAGCCACGAGGCCTAAGACCACCATGAACCACTACTACAAACAAACATAAACTATCCAACCAGCCACACAGGATCATTCAACTGTGTCAAGTACTCTATAACAGAAATCTCACACCCTTGCTACTTTAGCAAAAGGCACATACCAATCTCTCCTGGAACCAAACTCAGTCATCTAAACCTCCATCCATCACATGCTCCCACGCAAGGAACATCTACGTAAAATCCACACGTCCTCGTACCTATCCTTCTGAACAATACAACACTCCCTCACATGGGGAAAAACACCTAGGAGAACTATAACTCCCACTCTGGCCTATCTCAACCATCGCCCAGAAATAAATCATCCAACTAAGTAATGCACACACACACACCTAAATCAACACACCAAACCCAGGAATAAATCATCTGGGTGGTCTAGCCAACCCCTCCTCTCAAGGGAGGCAACACAAACTTCAATCCTGGAACGCAGGCACAACCATCTGCGTATAAACAACACATACACATCATAACCACCATAACTCAGAATAACCCTTCTCCTGGCCAATTCAACCGGAGGCAATACCATACCAAATTAACTCTAAAACCTATCCTCAACCTAAAACAACCTTCCTGCCGCAATTAACATCATTGCAGGTCCCAACAAAGGCTGTATCTCCCCCTTCTAAACTCTGGGAACAAAACCCCAATACAACAACATAATACATATACGAAATATCTCCCCCATCTTAATATTTCTAACAATGAATGCATGTCTAAACCTCCTCCAATCATATACATTTTACAAAACACATGTAAACATAGCATCTACATTAACATTAACTAATGCCACATTACTCCCATCCACATGAATAACTCTCTAAACACAACATTTCAATCTCTACCTTTCCTGGGTCTATATACCATAAAATCATTAAATCACAATGCTTAGGCCCATACATTTAAGTAATACCTCCTCCACATATTGAGACCATCTCAGCCCCAAACTCATTAAGGACATTTTCTTTACATAACAAACTTTTTAACAATAAGCATAACACAAACCAGTGACCCTTCTTTCCCAAAGTCAAAAGTAATATGCTGGTTACTGCACCACTAGCCCATAGTTCATCCTCAAGCTTCAACAGTTCTCGCAGTTCCAGCCACTCCGATGATGTCACCCAAAGTTCAGTCATCGGAATCTTCTTTGGAAAAACATGTTCCAACATCCCTTGATTCCAACCACCCCCCGAGTGACCAAAATCCTTGGCCAAATTAGCCAGCACCAACTCGCCAAGCCAAGGCTCCAGTAATAGAGCACTCCTAACACTTTCCTTCAGGGGCACAGCCAACGGTCGCCACCATGTCGCACCAGCCACCATGGATCTCGCCGACTGCTCGCATTGGACCTCGCCAACTGCTCCGCTCGGCCACTCCACAGCTCCATCACTCCCAGCTGCGGCCAGCTCCTCCTGGAGAATCTCAGCTAGTGGACACTTGACTGGCTCTTTCACTGGTAAAGCCGTCTTCCATAACTTTTCTTCCTCAGTACACGCCAAAACAGCAACACTCTTCTCCACAACTTTGGATCTTGGCAATTCTTTTTCCTTCCAAGCATAATCAGCCTCCTCCACTTCCGCATGTTGCTCTGCTAATACAACCTGCCCATCGCTCCTGCACTCCAGCTCACCAAGAGCCTCGCAATATTCCAGGGCCTTGCTTGCTTCTCGGGAGGAATTAGCTTGGCTCATCTCCATGGCACCAGGAGCAACTCTGTTCATCTCCTGCGGGGCCACTGACAGGTCCTCAATCACTTCTCTTCTTTCTTCGACACCTCCAGGAAACCAGCCATAAACGACTCCGACCCACGCCAAAGCAACAGCTAAAGGAAACATCTGGTCGCTTAAAAACCACTCTCCTCGGAGATCATCAAAGCACTGAGAGCCTCTGTAATCGGAAAAGCCTCTTGCTTCCCCTCCTTCTTCACCGGCTATAAACATTCCCGGCTTATCTTCTTTCTGCCCTAACTCCTTTGCAGCTGGCTCTCCTTCTTCTTTTAGAGGTTGCAAAACTTTCTCCACACTGCAGTCCTCTGAAGTTAACGCAGCCTCGCTTACTCCTTTACTGCAGGCCGGGACATCCAAGGGAAAACATTCCTCTGTCGCTTCTTCCACAACACAAGAAGCCTCTTGTCCACTTGCTGGCTCTAACATTCCTTCCATAGTGCGAAAGGAACCCTCTTCTCCTTTCTTCCTCCCCCGGTAATGCAGTCTCTGAAGTTAAAGCAGCCTCGCTTTCTCCTTTACTGCAGGCCGGGACATCAAAGGACAGGCATTCCTCTGCAGTTTCTCCTACAGGAGGCTTGACTTCCATCCCCGCATAGCACTCTTCAGTATTTTTGGCCGTCCACACAAATTTCTCTGGTAAAACAGCTTCATACCTTTTCCATGCTTCTGGCTGGACTTCCTCCTCGGCATCATCAAAGCGTCCACCCTCTTCGTCTGTGAGATCCATCCATTCCTGGAGCCTACCCACTCTCTCCAGTAACACCTCCATCTCCTTCTCCAGTTCACTCATCGTGATGCCCACAACGAAGAGCTTTCTGCAACACATGCAGTCTCCAACAAACTTGCTTCCATTCCTGGACCGCCCCATCTCTGGTCCCCATGGAATACTGAGCTCTCTCCTGCCCAGTCTCTTCAGCCTTCCAAACTGGCCCTTCCTCTGGCACAGTCACCTTGGCTGCCTCAGGTTCTGGGGACTCTCTCCCCCCCTTCTGCCAGGTCCACCTGCCCATCCCTGGCACGCACCAGACGAGCACTCCTATGCTCCACCGCCTGGTAAGCGCTCCTGCGCTTCTCGGTTCTCTGGGCGCATCTTCTTCCTCCTTCTCACAAGAAGGGGCACCATCTGACGATCCTTCCATCACCCAGTGAGGGAACAAGCCTTGCAGGATCCTTCTAGCCTGCTGCTGCTCCACCTCACTTGGGACCCACGAATCGTCCTCTTCCTCCTCATCTGAGTCACTGTCCCAGAACTCTTCAGGACTCACCCATTCCACCTCCATCATGGGTCTGGACATTGAGGATGGCATCTCGCTGGATAAACCCTCGATAGATTTCTCTATGATGGGCTTTTAGAGATCTGGCTTTTCTGTAATGAACGCTGGGAACGTTCCTGCAAAGACGACAGCACACGGCGACTGGTCCTATCAGGTTTATTTCCAGGTATCAAAACTTGTGAAGCCAGATCTGGCTTCACTCCGCCCCAACATAATTTATATACAGTCACCGCCTCCACCATCTGTCCATCATCCTAAAGACCCAACCCCCCTAGCATGCAATGCTAAACCAAGGTTGCATCAGATCTAAATGACACAGCAATCCCAGTAGTCCATTGGGGCATGACCCCAGGGGTCACAGAGTTAATGTCATCAGCCCAATCGTCCAATGGCTGCTCAGTAATCTCTCCCTGAGTCAGCATAGCACAAGGCAGTGCCTCCCATGTTGGTGTGGTGTGGCTCACAGCTCAAGGCTCTCTCTCTGCACTGCTCAAGCCTTCAAGGTCGCACCTGGCCGGGATCACCAGTATTGGAAGGGTCTAAGATTAGAGCACACTCAGCTCTAATTGACAGAACCTTACAACAATATTGTTTGGATGCCAGCTGGGCAAAAGCTTGGGTGTTTCAGCTGTAATGATGGAATCCTGATTGGAGAGAAGACGTGATGTATAGAAACGATCAGCTGGCATCATAAGACCATCACCAAACATCACGATGAAAAGTGATATCCAGTATATATATAATTATATATAATAATAAATATTAATATTATTATTTTATTTCTTAACTGCCTTTTCTTGTGGCTCGAGGGAGGTTACAGAATAAATAAAACATACAAACACTAAAATTTCCACAAATGCACATATTAAAATGTATTTCTATGTGTGTGTGTGTGTGTGTGCCATGAAACAACAACTTTTTGTGCATTTTTCTCTGCGTATTTTTTATGAGCTGTTCTGGGGGAAAGGTAAGAAAAACCGGTTTTGTGTTGTCTTGTTTCAGCTTGTTCAAGGCTTTCGATATGCTTGTATATTTAAAATTGTATGCTAATGCTTTTATGTTAAGCCACTTTGTGTCTCCCTTCGGAGAGAGAAAACAGAGTATAATAATAATATTATTAATAATAATAATAATAATAATCATCCTTTTCAGCCTGTTTACCAGATCCTTACTGTTTCAAACAGTTGGGAGCTAAGGCAGGCAGAGAAGCGATCGACAAATACTTCTAACAGCTCAATAGGTTAAAAATAGAAGAGGGGGAAGTACGGGGAAAATAAAAACTTACCACATTGAGTGCCCGAGGTATTCATCATAATAGTAGAGCAGTTCAAAGGAGTCGATCTGGGAAGGAATAAAAAGAGAGTCAAGGAGAGAGAAGCAGCAGCAATTGGTGGCTTCCCTTCCAGGAAGTCCACTCCAGGTTTTGGCTCATCTGACCTCTATCCATGGTGCTGACTGTGTTTAGGAGCAGGCTTCAGCACCTTGGAGAGCTCCATTAAAACTTGGGAGTGGATTCACAACCCTTTAAAATAATGAATGGGCAAACTCTGGCTTTTAGGTGTTATGGACTTCAACTCTTACAATTCCTAACTTGGAGTGGATTCACAACCCTGTTAAAGCATGCATGGGCAACCCCTGGCCCTCCGGGTGTTATGGACTTCAACTCCCACAATTCCTAACAGCCTACCAGAATCCATTCCAGGTTTGGGCTTATCTGACATCTATCCATGGTGCTGAATGTGTTTTGGAGCAGGCTTCAGCACTTTGGAGAGCTCCATAAAAACCTGTAGTGCAGGGGTGCCCACACTTTTTTAGCACGCGAGCTACTTATAATAAAACCAAGTCAGAAAGATCTACCTACCTCCTCAAGGCTGGAGAGGGGAGGGACGGGGCGGGCTTGGTGCGCCTGGCTCCCCCCCTCTGGCTTCAGCTCTACCAGCAGCTTCTCCAGGCTTGATGATGGCAAAGCCAAGCCAGCCTTGTGCTAGCTATGCCACCTCTGGCTTGGCATTGCCATCCTCAAGCCTGGAGAAGCTGCTGGTAGCGCGGAAGCCAGGGGGCGGAGCAAGGCCGCACCAAGCCCTACCCCCTCGCCTCTGGCTTTGGAGCTCCCAGCAGCTTCTCCAGGCTTGAGGATGGCAATGTCAAGCCAGCCTTGTGCTAGCTATGCCACCACTGGCTTGGCATTGCCATCCTCAAGCCTGGGGAAGCTGCTGGTAGAGCGGAAGCCAGAGGGGGGCGGAGCCAGGCCGCACCAAGCCCGCCCCCTCCCCTCTGGCTTTGGAGCTCCCAGCAGCTTCTCCAGGCTTGAGGATGGCAATGCTAAGCCAGCCTTGTGCTAGCTATGCCACCGCTGGCTTGGCATTGCCATCCTCAAGCCTGGGGAAGCTGCTGGTAGAGCGGAAGCCAGGGAGGGGGGCGGAGCAAGGCCGCACCAAGCCCTACCCCCGCGCCTCTGGCGTTGGCGCTCCCAGCAGCTTCTCCAGGCGTGAGGATGGCAATGTCAAGCCAGCCTTGTGCTAGCTATGCCACCACTGGCTTGGCATTGCCATCCTCAAGCCTGGAGAAGCTGCTGGTAGAGCGGAAGCCAGGGGGCGGAGCAAGGCCGCACCAAACCCCGCCCCCTCCCCGCTGGCTTTGGAGCTCCCAGCAGCTTCTCCAGGCTTGAGGATGGCAATGTCAAGCCAGTGGTGACATAGCTAGCACAAGGCTGGCTTGGCATTGCCATCCTCAAGCCTGGAGAAGCTGCTGGGAGTGCCGAAGCCGGGGGAGGGAGCGGGGCTTGGTGTTGCCTGGCTCCACCCCCTATGAGAAGCACCCCATCCGGCTGGGATTGACCTCCTTCGGTCCCGGGATTGACTGGTCGATCGCGATCGACTTCCTGTGCAGCCCTGCTGTAGTGGATACACAACCTTTTTAAAGCAGGGATGGGCAAACTACAGCCCTCCAGGTGTTTTGGACTTCAACTCCCACAATCCCTATCAGTCTACCAGCTGTTAAGAATTGTGGGAGTTGAAGCCAAAACACCTGTAGAGCTGGAGCTTCACCACGCCTGCTTTAAAGCCTGTATTAAAACCCAGAGTGGATTCAACTTCGATGCTGCTTACCAGGGTCTCCGGCTTGAGGTTCTGGATGATGGGGTTCTCCCGGACGGAGAGGTGGAGCTGGTAGCCGCTGAAGATCAGCCGATGGTTGACGGAGTCGCCCACCAAGTGGATACTGGCGCCCATGACGAAGGTGATGATGCAGATGTACACCATGGACCGGGGAAGGGTCTTGGGGGAACGCTCAATCAGCTGCAAAACGGGGAGAGAAACAGGGCTTCGCAGGGATGCAAGGAGACCCTTCTTCCTCTCTCACAATTCCCCCATCAAGACGGAGAGCTTTGATCCCTTTCCTGGACCAAAATCCATTTTCAGGTTCCTAGTAACGGTCCGGAATATTTCTGCCAGTCTGAATCACAGCAAGGCCATTATAGTAGAGGCATCAAGCTCATTTCCACGGAGGGCTAAATCCCCCCCTTATGGTTGCCTGTAAAAGGACTGTGGAATCCATAGGTGGAGGATCTAAGGATACAACAACACTATGTAACAACATTTGAATAAACTTTTGTTCATTGAAAGATGAAGAAAAATAGTGCTTTAATGTGCAGTCCTGAAGCCCACTTCCCCCAAAACCGTAAATTTAGTCCTCTCTTCTTGTAGTACGAGGGCGGGTCAATAAGTCCGTGACTTTTTGAATTTCCCGCCTCTGAACTGAAAGGGCAACACTGCTCCTGTCAACAGGCACCTGTCAGTTGGCTCCTGTCAAAATTTGAACAAGCTGCATCATTTAGTTTGTGTTTGACAGCCATTGATAGCAGACTACTGCGTGATTTGAGGAGAAAATGGAAAAAAAGTGAATTTTGTGTGCTCATTAAGCATTACTTTTTGTGGAAAAAAAACCCCATCACTCAAACCAAGGCTAAGCTTGATAAATACTACGGGGACTCTGCACCATCCATTTCAATGGTAAAAAAGTGGTTTACTGAATTTTGTTGTGGCCGTACAAGCACGGAAGGTGCCGAATGTTCTGGACGCCCAATTGAGGTCTCTACACCCAAAACAATTGAAAAAATTCACAATATAGTGTTGGCCAATCGGAGATTGAAAGTGCGAGAGATTGTGGAAGCCATAGGCATCTCACGTGGCTCAGTGGTTTCGATTTTAAATGATCACTTGGGTATGAGAAAGCTTTCCGCAAGATGGGTGTGCGTTTGCTCGCAATGCAGAACAATGCAAGGGTGCACACATGTGCAGTTTCCATGGCAACAATCCATGAATTGGGACACAAATTGCTCCCTCATCCACCCTATTCTCCGGATTTAGCCCCGAGTGACTATTTCTTGTTTCCAAACCTGAAGAAATGGCTCGGCGGAAAGAGATTTGACTCCAACAATGAAATCATCTCACAAACAAATACCTATTTTGATGACCTCGACAAATCTTATTTTTTTTGGAAGGGATAAAAAATTGGGGAAACGTTGGACAAAGTGTATAGAGCTCAAAGGAAACGACATTGAAAAATAAAATGATTTTTTATCCAAAAACTTGTGTTTCAGTCAAAAAGTCACGGACTTATTGATCCACCCTCGTACTATGGGAATTGTCATTCAAGAGAGCAAACCAAGGCTCTCTAGCAGAGGATTTAAAGTACCTAATGACACCACAAATCCCATGAATCCTAAGGGCGGAACCATGGGAGTGAAAAGTGTGACCAAACATGATGGGGGGAAGAGGTCTGATACACTCAGAATAGGCCTTGCAAACGCATGCTCTGCTCTCCGACCCCCTTGTTTTGTTTTTCAGGAGATGATTTTATTGTATTCTCCAAACAGGAATAGTGGGAAGCAATGACCCTTCGCCGAGCTAAACGTTTACCTTCAGGAGAATAAAGGGAGTGATGACATTGTAGGCCATGTGGAAATAGTCTCCGGCACTCGGCTTATTCAGCGGAAACCATTCCAGGGGAAGCACGATCTGGAAGGAAGGCGGAAAGAGGAAGCGTGAGAGTCCCATCCCAAACTAAGCAGAGGATTTCCTTTTACGTTGGAGGTTTGGTCCCTCTCGACAACGATTAATGCAAACTCAAGGGCTGGTGCCATGTCCCAAGTGGGAAAGGCAAAGAAATCTAGACTGGGGAGGGAAGGGAGCTTCCTAAGGGAGGATCAGCAGGCCTAGGAGGTTAAGCAGCTTAGGCACTCCTTGGCAGGGATGGCGACATACGGCAGATGGTGCCTTTGAATGGGATAATAGATACTTGCTCCGAATTTCATTTAAAATACCCAGATTTCATAGAACCCTAGAATCCCACAGGCCATCCAGTCCGCTCTCTTTCGCTGTAATAGATAGATAGAATCCTAGAGTCAGAAGGGGACCCAAAGGCCATCCAGTCCAACTCGCTTCTTCCAGGAAAGAAAAGCCCAATCAAAGCCTTCCTAAGAAATGGTCATCCAGCCTAATACAAACTAGTGTGTTCTATGTGGGGCTGCCTTTGAAGACTTCAGCTTGTGGAGAGGGGAGGGATGGCCTCTGGGAGACTCCCATTAACTTGTGGGGTCCCCCAGGGAGCCATCCTCTCCCCTTTATTGTTTTAACCTCTATATGCGTCCGCTCGCCCGACTGGTCAGCGATTTTGGTCTGGAGTGTCATCACTACGCCGATGACACCCAGCTGGTGCTGAGAATGGAGGGCAGGCCGGACACCGTACCCAATTGTTTCCATCTATGCCTCGAAGCCGTGACTGGATGGCTGCGTCCCAGCCGACTGAAGGTGAACCCATCGAAGACGGAGATCCTATGGCTGGGTCGTCCTGGTATTGGTGACTGCTGGTTGCCTACCCTGGATGGCGAGCGGTTAAGCCCGTCGTCTTTGGTAAAAAGCCTGGGAGTCCAACTAGACCCACTGCTATCGATGGAGACCCAGATCTCCACGGTTAGCAGGTCCGCATTTCTCCACCTCCGACAGGCTAGGCGACTGGCCCCTTACCTATCCAGGAACGACCTAGCTACGGTGATCCAGGCGACGGTCATCTCGAGGCTAGACTACTGTAATGCCCTCTACATTGGCCCTCCCTTGTCGACAACCCGGAAACTTAAGCTGGTGCAAAATGCTGTCGCTCGATTGCTGATGGGAGCATCGGCAAGAGAGCATATCACACCAATAATACAGCAATTGCATTGGCTACCAATAGAATACCGGATTGTTTTCATTGTGCTGGTTCTGACCTTTAAGGCCTTGTATGGTCTAGGGCAGGGCTGCCCAGGAAGTCGATCGTGATCGACCAGTTGATCCCAGGACTGAAGGAGGTCGATCCCAGCCGGATGGGGTGCTTCTCAGAGGGGGCAATGCCAAGCCAATTGAGGATGACCAAGCCAGCCTTGTGCTAGCTATGTCACCACTGGCTTGGCATTGCCATCCTCAAGCCTGGAGAAGCTGCTGGGAGCCAAGCCAGAGGGGAGGGGGGGCCCCCTCCCCCTCTGGCTCTCCGCTCTACCAGCAGCTTCTCCAGGCTTGAGGATGGCAGTGCCAAGCCAGTGGTGGCATAGCTATGTCACCACTGGCTTGGCACTGCCATCCTCAAGCCTGGAGAAGCTGCTGGGAGCTCCAAAGCCAGATGGGGGGCGGAGCCTGGCCTCCGCCCCTCTGCCCCCCCTACCCAGCCTTCAGGAGGTAGGTAGATCTTTCTGACTTGGTTTTATTATAAGTAGCTCGTATGCTGAAAAAGTGTGGGCACCCCTGGTCTAGGGCCAGTGTACCTGAGGGACCACCTCACCCCATATGTTCCCCCGAGGTCGCTGCATTCAGAAGAACAAAATCTTCTGGTGATTCCATCAATCCGTTCCTCCCGCCTCTCGGGAACAAGACAAAGATCCTACTCCGTGGTGGCGCCGACATTATGGAACGAGCTACCAGACAGAGTTCGCGCTATTACGGAGTTAGCTCCCTTCCGGAGGGCCTGCAAGACAATCCTCTTTAAGCAGGCCTTCAATCTAAGCGCCTTCTAATAATTTCTGCCCATACTCTTATGTTTTATGCAATTGTTTTATGTGTATTTTTATATTGTTTTTATGTAAACCGCCCCGAGCCTGCAGGGAGGAGCGGTATATAAGAGTGAACAATACATAAAATAAATAAATAAACTAGTCCAACGGCAGCCAGGTTACTCACTGGAGTGGCATACAGGGAGCACACCACTCCTCTGTTGCGTTGGCTCCACTGGCTGCCTGTCCAATTCCGAGCACAATTCAAAGTGCTGGTTTTGACCTTTAAAGCCCTTTACGGTTCTGGCCCAGCTTACTTGTCCGAACGTATCTCCCCTTATGTCCCACTTTGAAATTTGCGACCCTCTGGGGTGGCCCTGCTCTTGGTCCCACCATTGTTGCAAACAAGTTTGGTGGGGACGAGGGACAGGGCCTTCTCAGTGATGGCCTCTCGTATGTGGAACTCGCTCCCCAGCTAAATCAGGTCCTTTCCTTTAGGAAAAAGTTGAAGACATGGCTATGGGACCAGGCGTTTGGTTAGATTTTGGGAGCAGACAGACAATGAAACGATGACAGTGTTTGAAAATGGACTGTGACTGACTTTGGACATATTTGAGACTACGGACTATGTGGATTTTGTGTACTTTAACTATGTGTATTTTTAACTGATTTTTAATCTGTTAATGTATTTTATTATGCAATTAGTTCTTATTCATTGTATATGTATTGCTGTCTGTTGTTAGCCACCATGAGTCCCCCTTTTCTGGGTGGAGAAGGGGGGGGGGTTATAAATAATGTGTTCATGGAAAAATAAGGCTATAGAATCAAAGACCCCTAGTTAGAAGAGACCCCAAAGGCCAACCCCCATTTGCCATAATAGATAGATAGAATCCTAGAGTTGGAAGGGGCCCCAAAGGCCATCCAGTCCAACCCCCTTTAGCTGTAATAGATATAGATAAATAGATGATAGATAGATAGATAGATAGATAGATAGATAGATTCCTAGAGTTGGAAGGGGCCCCAAAGGCCATCCAGTCCAACCCCTTTAGCTGTAATAGATATAGATAAATAGATGATAGATAGATAGATAGAATCCTAGAGAATTAGGTTGAAGGGGCCCCAAAGGCCATCCAGTCCAACCCCCTTTAGCTGTAATAGATATAGATAAATAGATGATAGATAGATAGATAGAATCCTAGAGTTGGAAGGGGCCCCAAAGGCCATCCAGTCCAACCCCCTTTAGCTGTAATAGATATAGAGAAATAGATGATAGATAGATAGATAGATAGATATCCTAGAGTTGGAAGGGGCCCCAAAGGCCATCCAGTCCAACCCCCTTAGCTGTAATAGATATAGAGAAATAGATGATAGATAGATAGATAGATAGAATCCTAGAGTTGGAAGGGGCCCCAAAGGCCATCCAGTCCAACCCCCTTTAGCTGTAATAGATATAGATAAATAGATGATTGATAGATAGATAGATAGAATCCTAGAGTTGGAAGGGGCCCCAAAGGCCATCCAGTCCAACCCCCTTTAGCTGTAATAGATATAGATAAATAGATGATAGATAGATAGATAGAATCCTAGAGTTGGAAGGGGCCCCAAAGGCCATCCAGTCCAACCCCCTTTAGCCGTAATAGATATAGATAAATAGATGATAGATAGATTGATAGAATCCTAGAGTTGGAAGGGGCCCCAAAGGCCATCCAGTCCAACCCCCTTTAGCTGTAATAGATATAGATAAATAGATGATAGATAGATAGATAGAATCCTAGAGTTGGAAGGGGCCCCAAAGGCCATCCAGTCCAACCCCCTTTAGCCGTAATAGATATAGATAAACTTTAAACTAGCTGACCCAGCCATGCGTTGCTGTGGGATTTTTTTAACTTGGGGACTGTGTGTGTAGTTATGTATATGTGTGTTTGTATATGTATGTGTGTGTATATGTGTTGATGTGTGTAAGTACAGGTGTGTTTATGTATGTGTGTATGTGTATATTTGTATATTTCTGTGCATGTATATATATGTGTGTGTTTCTGTGTGTTTCTGTGTTCCTTTCTTCTCCCTTCTTTCCTTCCTTCCTTCACTCCGTCTATTCTTTCCTTCCTTTCCCCTCCCCTCCTTCCTGCTATCCTTCCTTTTTTCCTTCCTTTCTTCTCCCCTCTTTCCTTCCTTCACTCCATCCTTCTATCCTTTCCTTCCTTTCCCCTCCCCTTCTTCCTTTTTCCTTCCTTTCTTCTCCCATCCTTCCTTCCTTCCATCCATTCTTCCTTCTATCCTTCCCTTCCTTTCTTCTCCCCTCCTTCCTTCCATTCTTCCTTCTATCCTTCCTTTTCTTTCTTCTCCCTTCCTTCCTTCCTTCCTTCCTTCCTTCCTTCCTTCCTTCCTTCCTTCCTTCCTTCCTCCCTGCTTTCCTTTCCCTCCTTCCTGCCATTCCTCCCCTTTATGTATCAGTCCTTGCTCTCCTTGTCTCAGTCCCTCCATTCCTTTCCCTACCTTTTTCCCCTTCTTTCGTTCCTTTGGGGGGGGGGGTTAGGGAGGAGGTGGGAGGGGCGCTGTCCCCGTTTGCTGCAGCGGAGTCCTCCAGAGGCCCCGGCTTCGGCGAAGACAGCGGGCCTTCCTCCTCCTTTTAGCTCTTAATCAGCCAGTCCCGCTGTGGCTTTTTCTCTTTCCTGTGTCCTAGTCTATAGGTGTGTGTTTTGTGTGTGTGTGTGTATGTATGTATATATATGGATTTGTGTCTATGTGTACATATGTGTGTGTACTTATGTATATGTGTGTTTTTGTATATGTATATGCGTGTAGATGTGTAGATGTGTGTAAGTACAGATGTGTGTCTGCCTTGTGTATATTTCAGTGCATGTATATATGTGTGTATGTGTGAATGTCTATATGTACATACGTGTGTGCATGTGATGAAGATCAACAGTAACATCCCTTCCTGCCTTTTATACTTCCTTTCTTCCCTCTTCCCCTCAGCTTTCCTCTTCTGTCCTCCTGCCTCTTCTCCCTCCCTCCCTCCCTCCCACCAACATTCCGACACTCTAAACCAGTGTTTCCCAACCAGTGTGCCAGGGCACACTAGTGTGCCGTGAGCGATCATCAGGTGTGCCGTGGGAAATTGGAACCTCCAGGAGGGGGGGGGGGGGAAGTCTAGTGTGTTGAAATATAAAAACTCCAAGAAACCTACCTCAATAAAGGCACAAAATGACAAACACCCCCTCCCCACCCGTTGTCTACTTGGTCTCTCCCTCTCCATGCATTGGGAAGGCCCGCCTCCCTTTCCCCAAGTAGAGACCTCCTCTTGCCTCCTGGGGGTTCTGTGTGGGAAGTTTGGCCCAGTTCTATCATTGGTGGGGTTCAGAATGCTCTTTGATTGTAGGGGAACTATAAATCCCAGCAACTACAACTCCCAAATGTCAAGGTCTATTTCCCCCGAACTCCATCTGCATTCATATTTGGGCATATTGAGTATTCATGCCAAGTTTGGTCCTGATCCAACATTGTTTGAGTCCACAGTGCTCTCTGGATATAGGTGAACTACAACTCTAAAACTCAAGGTCAATGCCCACCAAATTCTTATAGTATTTTCTCTTGGTTTTGGGAGTTCTGTGTGGGAAGTTTGTGTCTTTCTGCCATTCCTGCCATGATATCTATGTTGAGTTCATTGAAACAGGCCCAGGTTTCACACTGAGTGTATAAATACATTTTAAAAACATTTTAACTCTATGTATGACTGTGTTAGAGTGTCATTTTGCGTCATTTTGGTTGGTGGCGTGCCTTAGGATTTTCCAAATGTAAAAAGTGTGCCGTGGCTCAAAAAAGGTCGGGAAACACTGCTGAGGGTGGTGGCTCCTAGCCTCTACATTCTACCTGAGGGAGTATTTGCATAATGCCTCTAATTGGCCAGCACCACCAACATTCCGACACTCTAAACTGCCAAAGGGGGCTGGAGTGGGGGATCATGGGAGTTGTAGTCCATAATGTTTGTTTGGGTTTGTGGCCGTTGGCTCTTTTTGGGGAGGGTTTTTTTGTGGTAAACATACCTCGTAGGGTTTTCTGGGTATGTGGGCTGTTTTTGTGTGTCTGCCTTGTGTGGTTTTGCTGTCTATAGGCTACTTAGGATGGCAGCTCTCTTTATATATATATATATATATATATATATATATATATATATATACTAGATACATGATAGATAAATAGAATCCTAGAGTTGGAATCAAAGCCCTCCCGAAAGATGGTCATCCAGTCTGATATAAATTAGTGTGTTCATGGAGAAATAGGGCTGTAGAATCAAAGACTCCTAACGTTGGAAGGGACCTCAAAGGCCATCTAGTCCACGCCTCGCCCCCTTCCTCCCCAATGAGCCATCTTTTCCAATATTTAAACCTGCCCCCTTCCGCTCAGCCTTCTTTTCGCCAAGCTAACATTATCCTCCAAACACGACAAAAGGCGCAGGACTCACCATGGCGATGGGGCGGCCGAAATCGAGGACCCAGTTCTGCAGTGTGAAATAAAACCACAGGTCGAAGTGGAAGCGGGGGGCTTTGCAGGGGCCATCCTCCGCACCTGCCCCATGCCTGTGGGGGGGAAAGAGAGAGGCCAAAATGACCCACTTGGTCTAACCAAATTCTAATCAAGGGGGCATCTATACGGCAGGGCAGAGCTTTCCAAACTTTTCATGTGAGTTACACACCTTTCATGGATCACAGAATTCGAGGAGACCTCATGGGCCACCCAGTCCAACCCCATTCTGTCAAGAAGCAGGAAAATCACAAAAAGCCGGTGTTGTCCGTAGACACCTCCAAGGTCATGTGGCCCACATGACTGCATGGAGCGCAATAATAATAATAATAATAAACAACTTTATTTGTACCCTGCCACCATCTCCCCGATGGGGACTCGGAGCAGCTTATTATTATTATTATTATTATTATTATTTAGATTTACATACCGCCACTCCCTGGACGCTCGGAGCGGTTTACAATGAACATCGAGCTTACATGAGGCCGAGCCCAACAACACAACAAAGTAAAAACAGTCATAAAAACAATATAATCAATTACATAGAACAGGGCTGTCCACCTGGCGGCCCCGGGGCCGGATCCGGCCCCGTAGCCTGTTGGACACGGCCCCACCTATGCCCTCAGCCGCCATTTAAAATTTTTTTTTTTTTTTTTAAAGATTTTTTTTTTTTTTTAAAGGCGGCCGGGGGAGGGGGAGGCAGGGCAAGGAGGAGGAAGAGAGCTAGCTCCTCCTTTTCGGCCCCCCTCCTACCTAGGGGCGGGAGCCGCCGAGGGCAGAAGGCGGCGCCAAGAGCAGCTCGTCACAGGCCTGGCGTGACGGCTGCTCTTGGCGCCTCCTCTCGGCGGCTCCCCGGCCTAGGAAGGAGGGGCCGCCGGAAAGTAGAGCGATGCCAAGGGGCAGCGCGTCACGCCAGGCCTGTGACGCGCTGCGTTCTGGCGCCGCCTGCTGCCCTTTTCGCGCCCCTCCCTTCCTAGGGCAGGGGGCCGCCGAAAAAGGCAGAGGCGGCACCAAGAGCAGCGCGTCACAGGCCTGGCGTGACGCGCTGCTCTTGGCGCCGCCTCCTCCTTTTCGGCGGCTCCCCGGCCTAGGAAGGAGGGGCGCGAAAGGAGGAGTAGGTGGTGCCAAGAGCAGTGCGTCACGCCAGGCCTGTGACGCTGCTCTTGGCGCCGCCTACTCCTCCTTTTTTGGCGGCTTTAGGAGGGGGCGGGGCCTGGGCTGGGGGCGAGGCCTGGGGGCGGGGCCTGGGGGCGGGGCCGAGTGGCCCCGCAGGTCATCAGTGACTTCTTATCCGGCCCTGGACCCGCCAGAAGTTGGACAGCACTGACATAGAACATAAGCTATAAAAATTCCTGCCGGAGTGGTACCTATTTATCTACTCACATTTGCATGTTTTCGAACTCTAGGTTGGAACAAGCTGGGCTTGACAGCGGGAGCTCATGCTGCTCCCAGATTTGAACCTGCGACCTTTTGGTCAGCAAGTTCAGCAGCTCAGTGGTTTAACCTACTGCGCCATCGGGGGTTAACCCCTTACTAGAGTTTCATTATTGTGTGTGTATGTGAGTTTTTGTGTATCACACACACATACATAAATGTGTACACACACATACTCTCGAATCCCTACTCCCTGGATTTGAATCGTCAACCTTTCGGTCAGCAAGTTCAGCAGTTCAGTGGTTTAACCTGCAGTGTCACTGGGGAATTTATGTATGTGTGTGTCTATACACACACGCACGCACACGCACACACACACATATATATACAGTCCCTGAGTTACAAACATCTGAATCACAGATGTCTCATAGTTAAGAACAGGGGTGAGACAACAAGAAGTGAGTGGAATCTATCCTTAGGAAGAAAAATTCACTCCTGAAAAAGCTATTATCATGGAGAAAAGGGGTCTCAGTTGAAGCTTTCCCTCCAATCCTGTTTCCACAACAAGCCACGTTTTCCAAAATCCAATGATCACAGGGACAGAAAGTGAGGTGGAATCTCCTGAACAGTGTCACAGACAGCAAAGAAAGCACCACACGGGGAATTAACAATTCCATATGATACCCAAAGCTGATAGACAGATAGACACACACACACACACACACACACACACACACGCATTTGGCTGGAATTACACTTTAAAAGGGTTCATGTTCAAACTTACATACAAATTCAGCTTAAGAACAAACCTACAGAACCTATCTTGTTTGTAACTTGGGGACAGCATGAATATAACATATAATCTATACATCTAATAAAAGAGAATGTTTGTATGTATGCGGAGGTGTTTGTGGATATGTGCCTGCTTTCTGATTGGTTGCCACTGTGGAATTATTTGCATAACGCCTCTGATTGGCCAGCACCACCAACATTCCGACACTCTAAAGTGGCAGAGGGGGGGTAAGGGAAAGCCCCGAGGCAGTCAGACATGGTGGGAGTTTAAGGCCAAAACCCTTTGCGGCCCCCAACAATGACAGAACAAGACCAAACTTGGCACACAGAACCCCCAAGACCCACTCTACATTCTGGTGCAATTTGAGGGAGGATGGAACATGGATGACGGGACTTGAAGTGCTTTAACTCAATTCCTTAGAGCATTGTGGCCCACACCAATGATGGATCAGGACCAAACTTGGCACCCAGAGGCCCAATGGCTCACTTTACAACCTGGTGCAGTTTAGGGCAGGATGGGCAACAAATGATGGGATTTGCAGTACCTTCACCCGATTCACTTCCCACAGAAAACTGTAGCCCCTACAAATGACAGACCAGGCCCAAACTTGCCACACAAGAGTACTCATGACACACTCTACATCCTGCTGCAGTTCTAAGGGGGGTGGACCATGGATGATGGGACTTGCAGTACCTTCAGTAATTTCATGACACCACTGCAACTCCCAATAATTATGGATCAAGGCCAAACTTGCCACACGCAGCCCCCATGACCCCTTCTACATCCTGGTGCAGTTGAGAGGAGGACAGACCACAGATGATGGGACTTGAAGTACCTTCAGTAATTTCATGATACCACTGCAACTCCCAATAAGGATGGATCACAGCCAAACTTGGCAGACAGAGCCTCCATGACCCACTCTACATCCTGGCGCTGTTTGGAGGAGGGTGGACCATGGACGATGGGACTCGCAGTGCCTTCACTAACGTCCTGACACTCTGCGAGCCACATAAATAACTGCTAAAGACCAACTATTACTTTTCTGAAATTACCCGGGCACCGCCGGGTCCCCAAGCTAGTATAATATAAAATACACGTATCATATAATCTTTACTGTATAAATGAGGTTTGGATTTTCCCCTTGACACTTCTTAGTCCTACAGAGTAAATTCTGAGGTAGCAAAGTTTGCAGATGACACTAAATTGTTCAGGGTAGTTAAAAATGAAACTGATTGTAAAGAGCTCCAGAAAGATCTCTCGAAATTGAGTGAATGGGCAACAAAGTGGCAAATGCATTTTAACCTAAACAAGTGTAAAGTCATGCACATCGGGGCAAAGAACCCCAACTACACCTACAAATTGATGGGGTCAAAGCTTTCCGAGACAAACCAGGAAAGGGATCTTGGGGTTTTGGTGGACAGCTCAATGAAGATGTCAACCCAGTGCGCAGCAGCAGTGAAAAAAGCAAATTCTATGCTAGGCATGATCAGAAAGGGAATCGAAAATAGGTCAGCAAATGTTGTATTGCCTCTCTACAAATCTATGGTAAGGCCACATTTGGAGTACTGTGTACAATTCTGGTCACCGCACCTCAAGAAGGATATAACGGAACTGGAAAAGGTACAGAAAAGGGCAACAAGAATGATCCAAGGGATGGAGCAGCTCCCTTATGAAACCAGGTTGCAACGCCTTGGTCTTTTCAGCCTTGAAAGACGGCGTCTAAGAGGTGACTTGATCGAAGTGTATAAAATCATGCATGGGATAGAAAGGGTGAATAGAGAAAAAATATTTTCTCTGTCACACAACACTAGGACTAGGGGCACTCCCTGAAGCTCCAAGGTAGGAAAGTTAGGACTAATAAAGGGAATATTTCTTCACCCAGAGGGTCATTGGGTTATGGAACTCACTTCCAGAGGAGGTTGTGACAGCGGTCAGCCTGGACAGCTTCAAGGCAGGATTAGACAGATTCATGGATACCAAGGGAATCAGTAGCTACTGAAATGGACATCCAAGTGCCACCTCTGTGTTGATGGAGGCAGGCAGGATTTCCCCGGTACTGGTTGTGGGGGTCGGGAGCAGGTGAGGGTTTTGCCCTCCTTTCTGCTAGAGATCCCTGTGTACAACTAGTGGGCCACTGTGTGACACAGAATGCTGGACTAGATGGGCTGAGGCCCGATTCAGCATGGCTCTTCTTATGTTCTTATGTTCTTAGTTGATTCCTGTGTAGTTTCTTCTAGAGACGTTCTGTCACAAACAACAATATCAACACATTTCGTTAACTAGACACTTTATCCATTTTAGTGTTAATTACTGCACGGCAATCAACAGATTGTGCAAATTAATAAGCATTGTAACGGTCCCTACACTTGAACAGCACCAGCGCTCTGGTTATGTAGGGACTGAACCTCTCCGTAGTTTTGCAAACAAAGGCTAGATGACCATCTGCCAGGGGTGATTTTATTGTATTTTCCTGCCTCGAAGAAAGGGGTCAGACTGAAAGCCCTTTGGGGTGCCTTCCAACTCTAGGAGATTCCTTAGCCTTATTTATCCACTAGCTTGGGGACCCGGCAGTGCCCGGGTCATTTGAGAAAGGCATTGTGTGTCAAGGTTGGTCCTTATCATAAGTGTACGTGGCTCGTAGTGGTTTCAGGAAGCTAGTGAAGATAGTGCGAGTCCCATTATCCATGGTGTACCCTCCTCCAAAGTGCAGCAGGATTTAGAGTGGGTCATGGAGGCTCTGTCTGCCAAGTTTGGCCTTGATTGATCATTATTGGGAGTTGCAGTGGTATCATGAAATTATTGAAGGTACTGCAAGTCCCATCATCTGTGGTCCACCCTCCTCCAAATTGCAGTAGGATGTAGATTGGGTCATGGGGGCTCTGTGTGCCAAGTGTGGTCTGTATTGGGGAATGGATGAGGGTTGCATTGTTTCCCGGAAGTGAGTGAAGGTACTTCAAGTCCCATCACCCGTGGTCTGTCTCACACCAAACTGCACCAGGATGCAGATTGGGTCATGAGGGCTCTGTGTGGCAAGTTTGGTGTTGATCAGTCATTGGATTAGGTTTGCAGCAGTCTGGGAAAGTGAGGGAAGGTACTGCAAGTCCCATCATCCATGGTCTGCCGTCCTCCAAACTGCAGCAGGATGTAGAGTGGGTCATGGGGGCTCTGTGTGCCAAGTGTGGTCTGGATCCATCATTATTGGGAGTTGTAGTGGCATCATGAAATTTCTGAAGGTACTGCAAGTCCCATCATCTGTGGTCCACCCTCGTCCAAATTGCAGTAGGATGTAGAGTGGGTCATGGGGGTTATGTGTGCCAAGTGTGGTCTCGATCAGTAATTGGATGAGGGTCGCAGCAGACTTAGGAAGTGAGTAGAGCTAGTTGAAGTCCCATAATCCATGGTCTGCCGTCCTCCAAAGTGCCCCAGGACGTAGAGTGGGTAATGGGGGATGTGTGTGCCAAGTGTGGCCTGTTTTGGTCCTTTTAGGTGGCCGCAGTGGTCTGTGGGAACCAAAGTGTTTGAATGTACTACAAATCCCATAATCCGTGGTCCATGTCGCCCAAACTGCACCAGGATGTAAAGGGGGTCAGGGGGGTTATGTGTCCCAAGTTTGGTGCAGGTCCATCACCCGCGCTGGTTGCTGTGGCCTGTGAAAGTAGCAGCCAATCAGAACACCGGCACATACATACAAACCCACCCACCCACATACATACAAACATTCCGCTTTATTATATATAGAGATAGAGATGAACCCACTAAAGTTTATGAGGCTGGATGGCCATCTGCCAGGGTGTTTTGATTTGTGCTTTTCCTGCCATGGCAGCTAAAGTGGCATCGGGATGCGTTCATCCTACTGTGTGAACGCATGCCAAGACATTCAAGCCCCAAACTCCAAAACAATAAGCTGCTTTGTCACACCAAACATGAGGGCATGCGTGTTTCTTTTTAATGTGAATTTATACCCCTGCTGCTTTTTTCCTCTCTCTGCAAAAAGAGACTCAAAGACAGCTTGCGATAAAAAACCAATGCAATGCAATGTTGATATAAGGAGGGGAATGAATTTGGGATAGTCCTCGCTAAACTGCAAATCCCAGAGAAAATGGAATCACGAGACAATGATGAGTATGTGATGCAGAAAGGGCCCTTGAGCAATGCCACAAGTCTCAGAAAGAACAGAAGTGTATTTTATGAACTGTTGTAAGTCGCCCGGGTTGGGGGCACAGACAAATGCGAAATAATAAATAAATAAATAAATAAATAAATGGGTCAGGCAATTTGTATTTCCTCACGCCACGAGGAGAGGCGGGTAAGAAATAAAAGTATTAGTATTATTATACTTTAAGGAACAATGGTCTCACAGTCCTCTATGTCCTCCTCATTATTATTACTATATTTTAAGTAACCCTGGTCCCAAAGTCCTATGTCCTCCTCCTCCTCATTATTATTATTATTATTATTATATTTTAAGTAACAGTGGTCCCAAAGTCCTCTATGTCCTCCTCCTCCTCATTATTATTATTATATTTTAAGTAACAGTGGTCCCAATGTCCTCTATGACCTCCTCCTCTTCCTCCTCCTCCTCATTATTATTATTATTATATTTTAAGTAACAGTGGTCCCAAAGTCTTCTATGTCCTCCTCCTCCTCATTAATATTATTATATTTTAAGTAACAGTAGTCCCAAAGTCCTCTATGTCCTTTTCCTCCTCCTCCTCCTCATTATTATTATTATTATATTTTAAGTAACAGTGGTCCCAAAGTCCTCTATGTCCTCCTCCTCCTCCTCCTCATTATTATTATTATTATTATATTTTAAGTAACAGTGGTCCCAAAGTCCTCTATGTCCTCCTCCTCCTCATTATTATTATTATTATTATATTTTAAGTAACAGTGGTCCCAAAGTCCTCTATGTCCTCCTCCTCCTTATGTATATGTATATATACCATACTCATATTATACTCTATTATATCATAATTATATTATACTATAATTATTATATTATAATATATTGACATTATAATATAACATTATATTATTATTATAAAATAATAAATAAAATTATTTATTCAAATAAAATATTTTTAATTAAAATTATCCTCTACTAAATATTGTATCAATGTATATACAATATATTATACCATACTCATATTATACTCTATTATATCATAATTATATTATACCGCATTATATTATAATTATTATACTATAATATATTGACATAATATAACATTATATTATTATTATAAAATAATAAATAAAATTTTACTTTATTTTAGGTTATTTGAGTTTTTATAGGAGTAGTTGAAAATATTTGGTAGAGGATAATTTTAATAAAAATATTTTATTTGAATAAATAGTTTTATTTATTATTTTGTAATAATATAATGTTATATTATGATGTCAATAATACTTATGATATAATAGAGTATAATATGGGTATGATATAATAGAGTATAATATGACTATGTTATATTATAATGTCAATATATTATAATATAATAATTATAGTATAATATAATGATATAATAGAGTATAATATGAGTATGGTATATATACATATACATAAGGAGGAGGAGGACATAGGGGACTTTGCCACCACTGTTACTTAAAATATAATAATAATAATAAAAAAATATTTTTATTAAAATTATCCTCTACCAAATATTGTCTCAATGTATATACAATATATTATACCATAGTCATATTATACTCTATTATATCATACCCATATTATACTCTATTATATCATAAGTATTATTGACATCATAATATAACATTATATTATTACAAAAATAATAAATAAAATTATTTATTCAAATAAAATATTTTTTTATTAAAATTATCATCTACCAAATATTTTCAACTATTCCTATAAAAACTCAAATAACCTAAAATAAAGTAAAATAAGAATTATTATTATTATTATATAATAATAATAATTAATTAATAATAAATATATTGTAAGGAAGAGTGGCTGCAAAGTCCTTCTTTGCAATGCCCATCAAGACCTTGCTTTGCACCAATGAGGGAAGGTAGATCCTGCTATTTGCTGCCCCAGAATAACATGCACTTGAGCTGCCCCATGGCATCCTGGGAGTTGTAGTTTTTGCAGCACTGAAGGCTTGCAAAAGCATAGGGTTCCAGTGCAAGGAGCCAGGAGGTTTCCAAAGTGAACCGAGAGGCGTCCCTATGCCATTGCCTTTCTCTGGGTGCATCTCTCAAGCCTCCCTTGCATGCTGGCCTATCCCTCCCCATGGCCAGGGGACTACAAAGCCCATCCTCTGCAGTGGCTCACCTGCTGCCCTGGAATGACCCCGCCGCTGCCGCCGCCCTCCGCCTCACCGAGGAGCCTTGCATGGCAGGGTGCTTAGAGGGGCTTTCCCGCGGCGAAAGCGCTTCTGGAGCGGGTCTGCATGCTGCCAGGGATCCCAATCTAGAGCAGGAGGAGGAGGAGGAGGAAGCCGCGCGGAAGGAGCCTCCCCCTGCTTGGCCCGCCCCCTCCCGCCCCCAAAACAAAAGGCAGCGCTCTGCACATGCTCAGGGGAAGCCTTTCTCCTCCAGCCTCCTGGTCTGGAAAGTTGGCAGGGAGCTTTCCAAACTGGGAAAGGCTTCCCCCTCCAACATATAACCCCAAGGGGAATGGGAAAGAGGGACCCCCGAAGGGCACCTAGTCCAACCCCTTTGCAATGAGGCAGGAAAGAAGCAGTCAAAGCCCTCCCAACAGATGGCCACCCAGCCACAGTTCAAAAACCTTCAGAAAAGTCTTCTTCCCAGACCTCCTTAAGGGTGTTAATTTTTTGTTTTTCCTTCCTTTATTTCAATTATTATCTTATTAGCTTATATATTTTACTGGTTATTCCTTTCAAGTTTTCGTGCTCTTCTAAGAAGACTTAGGGATAAAAATAAAGGAAACAGAGTGGCAACAATTGTGGAGGCAAAGACATCTTAAAAATTTATCAATAAGGATTAAAGAAAATTATTATAAATTAATATGGAAATGGTACCTTACATCAGTGTTTCCCAACCTTTTTTGAGCCGCGGCACACTTTTAACATTAAAAAAAATCTGGGGGCACACCACCAACCAAAATGACACTCTAACACAGTAAAGAACGGCTGGGGATGGTGGCCTTCCTTTGAGCAGCTTATGGGAGTGCTGAAGCCGGGGAGGGAGGAGCCAGGCCGCACCATGCCCCGCCCCTCCCTCCCAGCTTCAGTTCTCCCACAGCCGCCAGCCTTGAGGGGGCAGTGCCAAGCCAGCATTGTGCTGGCTCTGCCACCGCTGGCTTGGCACTGCCCCCTCAAGGCTGGCAAAGCTGTGGGAGCACTAAAGCCGGGGTAGGGGGAGGAGCCAGGCCGCACCATGCCCTTCCCCCTCCCCCCCGGCTTCAGCTCTGCCACAGAGGAGGAGCATGAGCGGTGGACGGGCTTCAGTGGGTGGGGCTCCTCCACGCGGCTTCAGCAAGCGAGGGGCAAGAGTCATGGCCGAGTCACGGCGGATTGGAGGCTGGCTGGGGAAACGGCTGAAGGAGGCGGTGCCCCGCCCCTTCTTTTTCGCGCTGCCGCGCCCCTTTCCTCCTCCTCCCCCAAGCAACAGGAGTTCGGCAGGAGGGGGGGGAAGGAAGGGGGCAGAGAGCTTTTTCTCGCGGCACACCTGATGATCGCTCATCAAGACACTAGTGTGCCACGGCACACTGGTTGAGAAACACTGCCTTACACCAGTAAGAATGGCAAATATAAATAAAAACTACTCGAAAAACTGTTGGAGAGGATGCCAAGAAACAGGAACATACATGCATATGTGGTGGCAATGTAAATATGTAAGCAAATTTTGGGCGAAAGTATTTAAAGAAATAGAAGATATAATGAATATTAAAATAGAAAGAAGTCCTAGTATAGCTTTATTATCATTATATAATAGTATACAATTGGGAAAAAAGGATAAAGATGCGATAACAAACCTATTAACAGTAGCAAGATTGCTTATAGCAAGGAATTGGAAAAAAGAAATAAATATACAAATAGAGGAATGGTACAAGGAAGTATGGAAACTGGCAATAAATGACAAGTTAACATGTATATTAAAAGTAAAAAGAGGTATATGGAAACAAAGTGATTTTTATGAGGTATGGAGAAAATTTATTGAAAAAGGATTAGAAAAGGAGAAGGAAGGTTACCTCCACAAGAAGAAATGAAATTTTGGACGAATGATATGTAAAAGCAATGGCTTGGGAGGGGGGGAGGGGAGCACAGCGGTGAGGGGTACAAAAATGTATAAGAAAAACATAATGGCAGATGCTAAAGATTGAAGTATTGTACCTAGAAATGAATAACATGAATCTGCTGTAAATAGACATTGTATAATATTGTGTTGATAATGATAAAACAATAAAAAAAAATTTTAAAAAACCTTCAGAAAAGGACACTACTGGGCTCCCAGGCAGCCTATACTTCACTAGAGCTGGAAGGGACCCCCGAAGGGCACCTAGTCCGACCCCCTTGCAGTCAAGCAGGAAGGCACCGTCAAAGCCCTCCCAACAGACGGCCATCTGGCTTCAGATCAAAAACCTCCAGAGAAGGAGTCTCCACTGGGCCCCCAGGCAGCCTGTACTTCACTAGAGCTGGAAGGGACCCCCGAAGGGCACCTAGTCCACCCCCCTAGCAGTCAAGCAGGAAGGCACCGTCAAAGCCTTCCCAACAGACGGCCATATGGCCTCAGATCAAAAACCTCCAAGGAAGGAGTCTCCACTGGGCCCCCAGGCAGCCTATACTTCACTAGAGCTGGAAGGGACCCCCGAAGGGCACCTAGTCTGACCCCCTTATAGTCAAGCAGGAGGGCACTATCAAAGCCCTCCCAACAGACGGCCATTAGGCCGCAGTTCAAAAATCTCCAGAGATGAAGACTCCCCTAGGCTCCCAGGCAGCCTATACTTCACTAGAGCTGTAAGGGACCCCCGAAGGGCACCTAGTCCAACCCCCTTGCAGTCAAGCAGGAAGGCACCGTCAAAGCCCTCCCAACAGACGGCCATCTGGCCTCAGATCAAAAACCTCCAGAGAAGGAGTCTCCACTGGGCCCCCAGGCAGCCTATACTTCACTAGAGCTGGAAGGGACCCCCGAAGGGCACCTAGTCCAACCCCCTTGCAGTCAAGCAGGAAGGCACAGTCAAAGCCCTCCCAACAGACGGCCATTAGGCCGCAGTTCAAAAATCTCCAGAGATGTATAATCCACTCGGCCCCCAGGCAGCCTATACTTCACTAGAGCTGTAAGGGACCCCCGAAGGGCACCTAGTCCAACCCCCTTGCAGTCAAGCAGGAAGGCACCGTCAAAGCCTTCCCAACAGACGGCCATCTGGCCTCAGATCAAAAACCTCCAGAGGAGTCTCCACTGGGCCCCCAGGCAGCCTATACTTCACTAGAGCTGGAAGGGACCCCCGAAGGGCACCTAGTCCAACCCCCTTGCAGTCAAGCAGGAGGGCACTGTCAAAGCCCTCCCAAGAGACAGCCATCCGGCCACTGTTCAAAATCCCTCAGAAAAGGAGACTCCACCGGGCTCCCAGGCAGCCTATACTTCACTAGAGCTGGAAGGGATCCCCGAAGGGCACCTAGTCCGACCCCCTTATAGTCAAGCAGGAGGGCACTGTCAAAGCCCTCCCAAAAGACAGCCATCCAGCCACAGTTCAAAAACCTCCAGAGATGGGGACTCCACTGGGCTCCCAGGCAGCCTATACTTCACTACTCAATATGCCCAAATTTGGTGGGGTTGTGGGGGATTGGTTTTGTCATTTTGGAGTTGCAGCTGCTGGGATTTATAGTTCACCTATAATCAAAGAGCATTTTGAACTCCCAACAGCAATGGCATTGAACTAAACTTGAGCAATAGAGAATACTGGTCCTTGGAAATTGGGAGCTGCTTGCATTTTCCTTCGTGCCACGGCCATCTCCCAGGAGGTGCCTGCAAACGCTGCAGTGACTCAGGGGGCATTTGCAGACACGGAGGCTTTCCTTCTCCGCTGGACCAACTGGCAGGTACACACTCGCAAGTGCGCGACTGTCTCCGCCTGCCAATTGGAATCCCTGGGCAGGCGTTGCCTGGAAACCGCAGTGCGCGCCCCCTTCCTCTCCTCAACTCTGCCCACGGTGCAGTCTCGTATCACCCCTTCCTTCTAAGGGACCCGTTGGATTGGAAGGGGCGATACAGGACTGCGCCGTGGGTGGAGTTGAGGAGAGGAAGGGGGCGCACACTGTGGTTTCCAGGCAGCGCCTGCCAGGGGCGGACCTACCTGTTCCCGGGGGGGGTACGTGAAATTTTTTTGCCCCCCCCTCGTTGCTCCTGTAGGAGCTTCTGCGCATGCGCGAAAAAGCTCTGCGCACACGCACTGACTCCAAGGGCGCCTCCCGCTTTGAGGCCAGTGCGCACGCTGCGAGCGCACACACGCACTGGCTCCAAAGCGGGAGGTGCGCTCTGGAGTCAGTGTGCGTGCGCAGAGCTACAAGATGCACAGAAGCTCTACAGGCGCTGTAGCGCCTGTAGAAGCTTCTGCGCATGCGGAGGCGTGGCCGGCCTAACAAAGGCCCGGCCGGGCGCGACGGCACGGCACAGGCCGCGGAGCCGGCTGTGGAGGCCTGGCCGGCGCAACGGCAGGGTGGGGCAGTGCGGGTGGGGCGGAGCCGGCGCAGCGGCGCCTCCCAGGTGGCGCCGCCCCTCCTGGGTGACGCCGCCCTACGCGCCTGCGTAGTCCGTCTAATGGACGAACCGGCCCTGGCGCCTGCCCAGGGATTCCAACTGGCAGGCGCACACTCGCGCGCTTGCGAGTTGGAATCCCACCACCGCCCCCTTACAGGGCTTCAGTGCCCCCCAAATTCTCCTGAGCCTCCCACTGCCTCCTTGGATCACCTCACCGCCCACTAGGGGGTGGTACCGCCCACTTTGGGAACCATGGGTCTACTACACTGTTAAATGAATGCAGTTTTCTACCACTTTCACTGCCATGGCTCAGTACTAGGGAGTTGCAGTCTTGTGAGGCACCACCGTAGTTTCAAGAGCAATTCATGATTGGACCAAATGAGCAACTATAGAATTAACACTCCCCACTTAACCAGGCGTAGGGTGAAAACGTTCTCTGCAATGTAGGCATCGATTGGGAAGAGGTCCATTGGTGGCCGAGAAAGAAGGCAACCCACCCACGCTTGAAGAGGAGTCCCTCTCTGCTTGTATCATCCAGGGATGGAGAAAGTACCGTCTGTTTGAGTCTGGGCTTAAGAGAGCCTCTCCCTCCCTGTCTCACAGGCCAGATGTCCAAAGCGGATCAGGACGGAGATGGCTGCACAGCAACACAGCTGGGCCTTGCCTGGATCAAGTCTTTGGCCGGCTTTCGTTTCCGTTAATCTTCTGACGGGAAGAAGCATTGCTTCTGCAATCAACAGGAGAGATACAGAAATGTTTCAAAGTACTTCAAGGAAGCAGATCCAGGGAAGACATGCACGCCTTCTATTCCGCCTTGATCAGATCACACCTGGAATCACACTGCGTCCAATTCTGGGGGCTGCAATTGAAGGGAGATGTTGACTCTAAATTGGAATGTGTTCAATGGGTTGGAGGGCAACTCAAAGGATCAAGGGTCTGGAGAACAAGCCCTATGAGGAACGGCTAAGAGAGCCGGGCACGTTTAGTCTGAAGAAGAGAAGGCTGAGAGGAGCCATGATGAGGGCCATGGATCAAGTCATAGGGAGGAGGGAGCAAGCTTATTTTCTCCTCCTGAGACTAGGATAATAATATTTATTTATACCCCGCCACCATCTCCCCAAAGGGACTCGGAGCGGCTTACACAGGGGTGGGCAATTATTTTTTCCAACGGGCCACACGAGAGCCAAAAAATATTATGGAGGGCCGCACCTAAAGGCGGAACTACATTCTAATCTAAATAATGTATTTATTTATTTATTTATTTACTATATATTACACATAATTAATATTAACATATTAATATATCAAGAAATATTCATATATTATTAGTATTAATATCATAATAATTATATTATAGTATATATATATAGACATTATAATATATTGAAATTATAATATAATATAACATTATATTATATTATTTATTATATTATATTATTATATTATTATAAAATAATAATAAAAACCACTAAAATAAAATTCAAGAAGACAAGGTGCGAACCAAGAAGATGGCAAAGCGGACCCAGCCGCCGCCGCAGCAGAGGAGAGCAGAGCAGCAGGCAATCGGAGGCTGCAGGCCTCCGCCCGCTCTTGCCACCAGCCGTTATGTGTCGTTGGGCTTGGCCTCATGTAAGCCCAGGGGTGGGCAACCTACGCCCCGCGGGCCGTATGCGGCCCGGCAGCCGATTCTGTCCAGCCCAGGAAGAAGGGCGTCGGGGGCGGGGCCAAGAGGAAGGGGTGCCGCTGCCGCCATCGCCCTGCTATGGAGTGCCTGCCATCCCTGGAGGCAATCCGGGCCCTCAGGGGGAGCACTCGACGATCTGAGGCGGCTGATTGTCCTGCCGACCCGGGAGACGATCAAGTCTTCCGAGTCGCCAGGGTGATTAGCCGCTGTAGGTCGCCAAATGCTCCCGCTGCAGGCCCGGATCGCCTCCAGGGATGGCAGGCACTCCAAAGCCGCCGCTTCTCCGACCTGTCTGCCAACACAGGCCCCACAGAGCCCGTGATGGGATGGCGGCAGCGGCACCCCTTCCTCTTGGCCCCGCCCCCGACGCCCTTCTTCCCGGGCCGGACAGAATCGGCTGCCGGGCCGCATACGGCCCGCGGGGCGTAGGTTGCCCACCCCTGGGCTTACATGAGGCCAAGCCCAACGACACATAATAAAACACAACACAACAGCAAATAACAAAACAATACAATCAATATAACTTAAACATAAGGAATAATAGACAATTAAAAACCATTATGGCCCGGCCAGATATAAATATTAAAATTTTAAAATAAATAAACACTGGATGTGAACAGAGGTAGAATGTATGTAGCAGGAAGGTTAAAAGATAATGTGGGGCAGACAACCCAACAGGTAATTAAGGTGCTGATGGGGACATTGATCAGAGCAGGGCTTCAAACTACAGAAAAGGAGATTCCACCTGAATACTAGGAAGCACTTCCTGTCTGTAAGAAGAGCTGTTCAGCAGTGGAACTCTCTCTCTCTCTGCCCCGGAGTGTGCTGGAGGCTCCTTCTTTGGAGGCTTTTAAGCAGAGGCTGGATGGCCATCTGTTGGGGATGCTTTGAATGTGATTTTCCTGCTTCTTGGCAGAGTGGGATTGGACTGCATGGGCCACAAGGTCTCTTCCAACCCCATTAATTAATTAATTTGTTTGTTTGTTTGTTTGTTTATTTATTTACGGTATTTATATTCCGCCCTTCTCACCCCGCAGGGGGCTCAGGACGGATTACCATGTACACATACATGGCAAACATTCAATGCCATAGACACACAACACATATAGACAGACAGAGGCTATTTAACATTCCACTTTTCTGGCCACCAGGGGAGCTGTCGCTTCACCGTCCATCTGCGACACTGATGAAGTACTTTCCACATTCCCCGCATGCTTTTGATGGAGATTTTTTATGGCCTCGTAAATTTTGTTAAATTAGCCTCCCCACACATAGGTGGTACCTAAATTTCCTACTTGACAGATGCAACTGTCTTTCAGGTTGCAAAGGTCGACAACAAGCTACACAATTGGCCGGAAGCTCACTCTGACCCAGGCTGGCTTCGAACCCATGACCTTTTGGTCAGTAGTGATCTTTAATGCAGCTGACACCCACCCAGCCAGCTGCGTCACAGACCTGGTGCTGCATGCTTGCATCCTGCTCATGGTGGCCTTAGATAAAGTCACACCCTCTCAGCCTCGGAGGAAAGCAACACCAAGCCTCCTGTGCAAAAATCCTAGCCAAGGAAATATTTTTATTTATTTATTATTTCGATTTGTATACCGTCCTTTCCAATTGGCTCAGGACGGTTCACAGCATATCGAACTATAACATTGGAACAATAAAACAGCAGATATCAGAACATTAAAACAGTGTCAAACTGCAACCAAGGGTGACTGAAGGTCAAAGGCCTGGTGAAAAAGAGATGTTTTACAAGCTTTCCAGAAAGCTGGCTGATCACTAATTGCGCCAGGCCCGGATTACCCATAAGGCCAGACTAGGCCATGGCCTCGGGCGGCAGGTTTTGGGGGGCAGCAGATTTGGCCCCCCGAAAACATAATTTTTTTTTTTAAAAACCGCCCCCTCGCAGCGCTTTCCCCCCGCCCTCTCCCGAGAGAGTCATCATACCTCGGGAGAGGGCGGGGGGAGAGCGCTGTGAGGGGGCGGGAGGAGGGAATGGTGCCCTCCCCTCGCCTGGGCCGCCCCCTTGCAAAGGAAGGAGGCGGCGAGGAGGACGAAGGGAAGCTCCGCCCGCCGGGCGGGCATGCATGCATGCACACGCATGCCCGCCAGCGGGCTTCCTTCCTCCTCCTCCTGGCCGCCTCCTTCCTTTGCAAGGGGGCGGCCCAGGCGGCGAGGAGGAGGGCAGAACTTCCCTTCCTCCTCGCGCCTTCCTTTCGGTCGCGGGAGGAGGAGGAGGCGGCGGACGGAAGCAGTGCCGCGCGCCTTCCGTCTACCTCCTCCTCCTCCTCCCATGACCGAAAGGAAAGCGCGAGGTGAACGGAAGCTGCGGGGCCAGCGCCGCACGGCTTCCGTCCACCTCCTCGGGCCCTCCTTCCGGTTGCGGGAGGAGGAGGCAACAGAAGCCGCACGGCACTGGCCGCCTTCTCCTCCTTCCGTGAACGGAAGGAGGGGCGCGAGAGGCAACGGAAGCCGCACGGCCGGGGCTGCTGCCGCACATGCAGCAGCGCCTGGGGTGTGGCTTCCTGCGCCCTGGGGTGTGGCTTCCTGCGCCCTGGGGGCGTGGCTTCCCGTGCCCTGGGGGGGCGGCGCGGGGCGTCTTGGCCTCGGGCGGCCGAAGATGGTAATCTGGGCCTGAATTGCACGGACTTCAGGCGGCAGAGCATTCCACAGGCTCGGTGCCACAACAGAGAAGGCCCTCTGTCTAGTTGAAGATAGACGGACAGTTCGTAGGGAAGGGATCTGCAAGAGGTTGTGATCCTCAGATTGAAGAGATACTTTAAATGAATTAAACCAGATAGAGATAAACAAGGAAGATGTTCTCACATGCCTTACTAAACTAAATGTCAACAAATCACCAGGGCCAGATGGCATCCACCCCAGAGTTCTTAAGGAACTCAAGTGTGAAATTGCTGAAATTCTAGCCAAAATATATAACCTTTCTCTAAGATCAGGCACTGTACCGAGGACTGGAGGAGGCAAATGTAACTCCGATCTTCAAGAAAGGATCCAGGGGTGATCCAGGAAATTATAGGCCAGTTAGTCTAACCTCAGTTCCAGGCAAAGTGATGGAAACCATTATTAAAGAAAAAATTACTAAGCACATAGAAGAACAGGCATTGCTGAAGGAAAATCAACATGGTTTCTGCAAAGGCAAATCATGTCTTACTAACTTGTTAGAATTCTTTGAGGGTGTAAATAAACACATAGATAAAGGGGACCCAGTCGATATTGTTTACCTTGACTTTCAAAAGGCTTTTGACAAAGTCCCTCACCAAAGGCTCCTAAATAAGCTCTTCAGCCATGGAATCAGGGGACAGGTCTTGTCCTGGATTGGAACCTGGCTAAACTGTAGGAAACAAAGGGTGGTAATAAACGGACATTTCTCTGGGTGGAAAGAGGTGAGAAGTGGCGTACCCCAAGGTTCAGTTTTGGGTCCGTTACTTTTTAATTTATTCATTAATGATCTGGACGTAGGAGTGAATTCTGAGGTAGCAAAGTTTGCAGACGACACTAAATTGTTCAGGGTAGTTAAAAATGAAACTGATTGTAAAGAGCTCCAGAAAGATCTCTCGAAATTGAGTGAATGGGCAACAAAGTGGCAAATGCATTTTAACCTAAACAAGTGTAAAGTCATGCACATCAGGGCAAAGAACCCCAACTACACCTACCAATTGATGGGGTCAAAGCTTTCCGAGACAAACCAGGAAAGGGATCTTGGGGTCTTGGTGGACAGCTCAATGAAGATGTCAACCCAGTGCGCAGCAGCAGTGAAAAAAGCAAATTCTATGCTTGGCATGATCAGAAAGGGAATCGAAAATAGGTCAGCAAATGTTGTATTGCCTCTCTACAAATCGATGGTAAGGCCACATTTGGAGTACTGTGTACAATTCTGGTCTCCGCACCTTAAGAAGGATATAACGGAACTGGAAAAGGTACAGAAAAGGGCAACGAGAATGATCCAAGGGATGGAGTGGCTCCCTTATGAAACCAGGTTGCAACGCCTTGGTCTTTTCAGCCTTGAAAGACGGCGTTTAAGAGGTGACTTGATCGAAGTGTATAAAATCATGCATGGGATAGAAAAGGTGAATAAAGAAAAACTATTTTCTTTGTCACACAACACTAGGACTAGAGGGCACTCCCTGAAGCTCCAAGGTAGGAAAATTAGGACTAATAAAGCGAAATATTTCTTCACCCAGAGGGTCATTGGGTTATGGAACTCACTTCCAGAAGAGGTTGTGACAGCTGTCAGCCTGAACAACTTCAAGGCAAGATTAGACAGATTCATGGATACCAAGTGTATCGGTAGTTACTGAAAAGGACATCCAAGTGCCACCTCGGAGTTGGTTGAGGTAGGCAGGATTTCCCTGGTACTGGTTGTGGGGGTCGGGAGCAAGGTCAGGTTTTGCCCTCCTTCTGCTCGAGATCCCTGTGTACAACTGGTGGGCCACTGTGTGATACAGAATGCTGGACTAGATGGGCTGAGGTCCGATTCAGCATGGCTCTTCTTATGTTCTTATGTTCTTACTTGGATATAAGTCACCGTAAGTCTTGACTTGACTTGAAGATGAATACCAACGATAGCAATCATTTAGCTAGGTCCTTTATAGTATTCAGACTACAACCCAGAGTAGCTTTAGTGTCTCCAGAGGACATGGAAGCCACTCGACACCATGATTGAACCTCGGATACCAACCAACCCTTCTGGATTTAGTTCGGGATCCTTGAGCTTTGCTTCGGATGAAACCATAGAGGTTGGCACCCAAAACTGTACAACACACTGCTTGGATTTGCTCACACAAAGCCATCATGCAATAATAATAATAATAATAATAATAATAATAATAATAAACCTCCACAGTTGTAGGCAGCCTGAATTGGGATTGAAAGGGACATTTGGGGATTCATAGGGAAGCTGGTAATCTCTTCCGATCATAAGCACAAGTGGCAAATCCTCTGTATGCAACCTCTTGGCCTGCGAAGGGGAACATTGATTTGATGCTGGGGAATGTCTGCTCATAGATTATTGCACTAAAATAATCCCTCCCTGGGAGATTAGGCTGAGAGAAGGGGGTGGAAGAGAGGCAGAAAGCTGTCTGGGAGAGAGAAAAAAATATATGCAAAAATTGTGTGTGTTTTTATATACATTTGCCTAAAGCTCCTATGGCGTTTAAGACAAAAAGTAAGCTATATCTCCTGGTGTTGGAGGAGAGTCATACAGATACTACAGACAACCCAAAAAAGGGAAAGCAATGGTTTTAAGAGCAGAGCAGATCTGAAGTCATCCTAAAAGTTAAGAGAACTGAACTGAGACTATCGTACTTTGGGACAGATGAAGTGATCAATTGGGAAAAGACAATATTAAAAGTAGGAGGTAAAAGAGGAAGATGGCATTCTATATGTCTCGGCATTATTTTTGCGAACGAAGATGCTTAGGAAGGACTCATCCCACGCTTTTACAAGCGTGTTGATGACTAAAAAGGCCAATCGGAGATAGGCAAGTCCGGTTGCAGAAAGCACAGCAGAAAGTCTCCATGGGTGATGTTGTTTCCATGTTGCGGTTCTTTCTGCATTGTCATTTCTCTTCGACACCCGTTTGGCGTGTCTTCTCGAAAGAGGCCGCAGCATTGTGGATAGTGCGTCTCCATGCCTCCCGATGTGAGGCCAGGTTGGACCATTGTTGGTGATCAATCTGGCCGAGTCTGAGATGTTGTTTCAGGGAGTCCTTAGATTTCTTTTTGGGGGCGCCTCTCTTGTGCTGACCCGTGGCGAGTTCACCATAGAGTAGTATCTTTGGAAGGCGGTGGTCCTCCATCCTAGAGATGTGCCCTGCCCAGCGCAGCTGTGTTCTCAATAGCATGGCCTCAACGCTGGTGATCCCTGGTTGCTCAAGGACAGCAACATTAGTCACATAGTTGGTCCAGTGTAGAGTTAGGATTGAGTGAAGAAAGCGCTGATGTAAGCGTTCGGAGTCGTAGGTGTTGGGCGATAGGTGACCCATGTTTCAGACCCATAGAGGAGAATAGAAAGAACGATAGCTCTGTACACACTGATTTT
>JARBWK010000015.1:11360035-11573392 GCA_030556195.1 Anolis apletophallus
TATTATATTTTAAGTAACAGTGGTCCCAAAGTCCTCTATGTCCTCCTCCTCATTATTATTATTATTATTATTATTATTATTATTATATTTTAAGTAACAGTGGTCCCAAAGTCCTCTATGTCCTCCTCCTCCTCATTATTATTATTATTATTATTATATTTTAAGTAACAGTGGTCCCAAAGTCCCCTATATCCTCCTCCTCCTTATGCATATGTATATATACCATACTCATATTATACTCTATTATATCATAATTATATTATACTATAATTATTATATTATAATATATTGACATTATAATATAACATTATATTATTATTATAAAATAATAAATAAAATTATTTATTCAAATAAAATATTTTAAATTAAAATTATCCTCTACTAAATATTGTATCAATGTATATACAATATATTATACCATACTCATATTATACTCTATTATATCATAATTATATTATACCGCATTATATTATAATTATTATACTATAATATATAGACATAATATAACATTATATTATTATTATAAAATAATAAATAAAATTATTTATTCAAATAAAATATTTTTAATTAAAGTTATCCTCTACCAAATATTGTCTCAATGTATATACAATATATTATACCATAGTCATATTATACTCTATTATATCATACCCATATTATACTCTATTATATCATAAGTATATTATACTACATTATATTATAATTATTATATAATTATATATTGACATCATAATATAACATTATATTATTACAAAATAATAAATAAAATTATTTATTCAAATAAAATATTTTTATTAAAATTATCCTCTACCAAATATTGTCTCAATGTATATACAATATATTATACCATAGTCATATTATACTCTATTATATCATACCCATATTATACTCTATTATATCATAAGTATATTATACTACATTATATTATAATTATTATATAATTATAGATTGACATCATAATAGAACATTATATTATTACAAAATAATAAATAAAATTATTTATTCAAATAAAATATTTTTTTATTAAAATTATCCTCTACCAAATATTTTCAACTACTCCTATAAAAACTCAAATAACCTAAAATAAAGTAAAATAAGAATTATTATTATTATTATATAATAATAATAATAATTAATAAATAATAAATATATTGTAAGGAAGAGTGGCTGCAAAGTCCTTCTTTGCAATGCCCATCCAGACCTTGCTTTGCACCAATGAGGGAAGACAGATCCTGCTATTTGCTGCCCCAGAATGACATGCACTTGAGCTGCCCCATGGCATCCTGGGAGTTGTAGTTTTTGCAGCACTGAAGGCTTGCAAAAGCATAGGGTTCCAGTGCAAGGAGCCAGGAGGTTTCCAAAGTGAACGGAGAGGCGTCCCCATGCCATTGCCTTTCTCTGGGTGCATCTCTCCAGCCTCCCTTGCATGCTGGCCTATCCCTCCCCATTGCCAGGGGACTACAAAGCCCATCCTCCGCAGTGGCTCACCTGCTGCCCTGGAATGACCCCGCCGCTGCCGCCGCCCTCCGCCGCACCGAGGAGCCTTGCATGGCAGGTTGCTTAGAGGGGCTCTCCCGCGGCGAAAGCGCTTCTGGAGCGGGTCTGCATGCTGCCAGGGATCCCAATCTAGAGCAGGAGGAGGAGGAGGAGGAAGCCGCGCGGAAGGAGCCTCCCCCTGCTTGGCCCGCCCCCTCCCGCCCCCAACAAAACAGGCAGCGCTCTGCACATGCTCAGGGGAAGCCTTTCTCCTCCAGCCTCCTGGTCTGGAAAGTTGGCAGGGAGCTTTCCAAACTGGGAAAGGCTTCCCCCTCCAACATATAACCCCAAGGGGAATGGGAAAGAGGGACCCCCAAAGGGCATCTAGTCCAACCCCTTTGCAATTAGGCAGGAAAGAAGCAGTCAAAGCCCTCCCAACAGATGGCCACCCTGCCACAGTTCAAAAACCTTCAGAAAAGGACACTACTGGGCTCCCAGGCAGCCTATACTTCACTAGAGCTGGAAGGGACCCCTGAAGGGCACCTAGTCCGACCCCCTTGCAGTCAAGCAGGAAGGCACCGTCAAAGCCCTCCCAACAGACGGCCATTAGGCCGCAGTTCAAAAACCTCCAGAGATGGAGACTCCACTGGGCTCCCAGGCAGCCTATACTTCACTAGAGCTGGAAGGGACCCCCGAAGGGCACCTAGTCCAACCCCCTTGCAGTCAAGCAGGAAGGCACCGTCAAAGCCTTGCAAATAAACAATAGAGGTAGGCTGACCCACCAATAGCATACACAAGAGGTGAATCAAAAAGAACAATGTAACAGCAATATAAATTTCAAGCAGGATGGATTCTCAGGTTCCAAAATAAACATTTATCAATAGCATTCAAAATAATTTCAACATTTTTTTCTGTAGTCAGAATAATGCATACATGCTGTCTTTATCCATATATTCATACACAGCAGATACGGGCGGTAAACTCACATGCAAGTGAGTGGACGTCGTAAAAAGGGGAAACACGAGCACCGCAAGTGCTGACAATATCGCTGGGATATCGGGCAGGAGGCGCAAAGATGTGAGAGAGCCAGGTTTAAGTAAAGATCATACAGGTGTGTTACACAAGGAGTTCACTGATTGATAATTGATTGTTTAACCCTTGGGGTTCCTCGCATTGTAAATTGATTATCCATTTATTTTCAAGCTGCAGGAGCAATTGTTTTGTGTTTTGGTGTGTTTTTGGGTGAACTTTTTCTAATACCATCACTGTAAAGTTGTCGTGGGAGGGATTGTGAGCTTTAAAGTGTGCATATAGTATGGAATTATCACAGCCCGTTCGAAAACGTGATCTGTGCTCACAAATTCTTGTCCGGAGTTCCCTGGTGGTCTCCCCGACATAAAGGCCCCCACAGCAGCCACATGATATACAATATACCAAATTATTTGAGTTGCACGTTGCCCATGAGTAGATCTTATAGGTTTTGTGATTATATGGACTTGTTATGTAGGTTGAGGTGGAGATGTGTTTGCATATACTACATTTCCCACATGTTTTTGTGCCCTTAGAAAGGGGGTTGGTAGGAAGGGGATCCATAGTGGAATCCCTAGTGTGCACTAGTACGTCTTTTAGATTTTGGGTTCTTTTAAATGCAATTAATGGGGGTCTTTCCAGGCCAGGAATGGAACTGATCAAAGGCCAGAAGTTTGTCACAATCTTTTTTATCTGTTGAGAATGGGGGGTCAAGGTGAGGGGCCAGATGATGTTGGTAGGGGATGTTTTAGACTGGGATTTAAGGAGAGTTTCTCTAGGAGTGGTATTGACTCTTTTTAAGGCATTATCTAGTACTCTAAGGGGGTACCCTCTTTGTTTTAAGTTATTCAAAAAGATATTGGCATCCTGTTTAAAGTGATGGTCGAGAGAGGAATTCCTTTTAAGTCTTAGCAAAGATGAGTAGGGTAGGTTATTTTTTAAGGGGTAAGGATGAAATGAAGAGTAGTGAAGGAGGGAATTGGTGTTAGTAGGCTTTGTGTAGTTTTTGGTCCTAATATATCCTTTATGGGCAAATACTGTCAGATCTAGGAAATTCACCTCCTCACTACTGTATTGGAATGTCAATTGTATTTTTGGGTGCCAAGAGTTGCACCACTGCATGAATTGATCTGGGCTAATGGCTACATCCAATAAAATTATGACATCATCGATATACCTGTAGTAACGTTTAATGTGTTTGGAAAAGGGGTTCTGAGTATCTGTAGTTAGGAATTCCTGTTCAAGAGCTCCCACATATAAGTTGGCCGCCGTTGGGGCAAAAGATTGCCCCATTGAAATGCCCCCTATCTGTAGAAAAAAACCATTATGATATGTAAAATAATTATAATCGAAAATTAAGTCTATAAGCTCCATCAAATAAGGCAAGGGACCCCCGAAGGGCACCTAGTCCAACCCCCTTATAGTCAAGCAGGAGGGCACTGTCAAAGCCCTCCCAAGAGACGGCCATTAGGCCGCAGTTCAAAATCCCTCAGAAAAGGAGACTCCACCGGGCTCCCAGGCAGCCTATACTTCACTAGAGCTGGAAGGGACCCCCGAAGGGCACCTAGTCCGACCCCCTTATAGTCAAGCAGGAAGGCACTGTCAAAGCCCTCCCAAAAGACAGCCATCCAGCCACAGTTCAAAAACCTCCAGAGATGGGGACTCCACTGGGCTCCCAGGCAGCCTATACTTCACTACTCAATATGCCCAAATTTGGTGGGGTTGTGGGGGATTGGTTTTGTCATTTGGGAGTTGCAGCTGCTGGGATTTATAGTTCACCTATAATCAAAGAGCATTTTGAACTCCCAACAGCAATGGCATTGAACTAAACTTGAGCAATAGAGAATATTGGTCCTTGGAAATTGGGAGCTGCTTGCATTTTCCTTCGTGCCACGGCCATCTCCCAGAAGGCGCCTGCAAACGCCGCAGCGACTCAGGGGGCATTTGCAGACACGGAGGCTTTCCTTCTTCACTGGACCAACTGGCAGGCACACACTCGCAAGTGCGTGACTGTCTCCGCCTGCCAATTGGAATCCCTGGGCAGGCGTTGCCTGGAAACCGCAGTGCGCGCCCCCTTCCTCTCCTCAACTCTGCCCACGGTGCAGTCTCGTATCACCTCTTCCTTCTAAGGGACCCGTTGGATTGGAAGGGGCGATACAGACTGCGCCGTGGGTGGAGTTGAGGAGAGGAAGGGGGCGCACACTGTGGTTTCCAGGCAGCGCCTGCCAGGGGCGGACCTACCTGTTCCCGGGGGGGTACGCGAATTTTTTGCCCCCTCGTTGCTCCTGTAGGAGCTTCTGCGCATGCGCGAAAAAGCTCTGCGCACACGCACTGACTCCAAGTGCGCCCCGCTTTGAGGCCAGTGCGCACGCTGCCTTGTGCCCACACACGCACTGGCTCCAAAGCGGGAGGTCCGCTCTGGAGTCAGTGTGCGTGCGCAGAGTTGCGCGCACAGAAAGCTCTTACAGGCGCTGTAGCGCCTGTAGAAGCTTCTGCGCATGCGGAGGCGTGGCCGGCCTAACAAAGGCCTGGCCGGCACCGCGGCACAGCACAGGCCGCGGAGCCGGCTTCGGAGGCCTGGCCAGCGCAACGGCAGGGCGGGTCAGCGCGGGCGGGCCGGCACGGCGGCGCCCCTCCCAGGTGGCGCCGCCCCTCCTGGGTGACGTCGCCCTACGCGCCTGCGTAGTCCGTCTAATGGACGAACCGGCCCTGGCGCCTGCCCAGGGATTCCAACTGGCAGGTGCATACTCGCGCGTTTGCGAGTTGGAATCCCACCACCGCCCCCCTTACAGGGCTTCAGTGCCCTCCAAATTCTCCTGAGCCTCCCACTGCCTCCTTGGATCACCTCACCGCCCACTAGGGGTGGTACCGCCCCACTTTGGGAACCATGGGTCTACTACACTGTTAAATGAATGCAGTTTTCTACCACTTTCACTGCCATGGCTCAGTACTAGGGAGTTGCAGTCTTGTGAGGCACCACCGTAGTTTCAAGAGCAATTCATGATTGGACCAAATGAGCAACTATAGAATTAACACTCCCCACTTAACCAGGCGTAGGGTGAAAACGTTCTCTGCAATGTAGGCATCGATTGGGAAGAGGTCCATTGGTGGCCGAGAAAGAAGGCAACCCACCCACGCTTGAAGAGGAGTCCCTCTCTGCTTGTATCATCCAGGGATGGAGAAAGTACCGTCTGTTTGAGTCTGGGCTTAAGAGAGCCTCTCCCTCCCTGTCTCACAGGCCAGATGTCCAAAGCGGATCAGGACGGAGATGGCTGCACAGCAACACAGCTGGGCCTTGCCTGGATCAAGTCTTTGGCCGGCTTTCGTTTCCGTTAATCTTCTGACGGGAACAAGCATTGCTTCTGCAATCAACAGGAGAGATACAGAAATGTTTCAAAGTACTTCAAGGAAGCAGATCCAGGGAAGACATGCACACCTTCTATTCCGCCTTGATCAGATCACACCTGGAATCACACTGTGTCCAATTCTGGGGACTGCAATTGAAGGGAGATGTTGACTCTAAGTTGGAATGTGTCCAGTGGGTTGGAGGGCAACTCAAAAGGTCAAGGGTCTGGAGAACAAGCCCTATGAGGAACGGCTAAGAGAGCCGGGCACGTTTAGTCTGAAGAAGAGAAGGCTGAGAGGAGCCATGATGAGGGCCATGGATCAAGTCATAGGGAGGAGGGAGCAAGCTTATTTTCTCCTCCCTGGAGACTAGGATAATAATAATTATTTATTTATACCCCGCCACCATCTCCCCAAAGGGACTCGGAGCGGCTTACACAGGGGTGGGCAATTATTTTTTCCAACGGGCCACACGAGAGCCAAAAAATATTATGGAGGGCCGCACCTAAAGGCGGAACTACATTCTAATCTAAATAATGTATTTATTTATTTATTTACTATATATTACACATAATTAATATTAACATATTAATATATCAATAAATATTCATATATTATTAGTATTAATATCATAATAATTATATTATAGTATATATATAGACATTATAATATATTGAAATTATAATATAATATAACATTATATTATATTATTTATTATATTATTATTATATTATTATAAAATAATAATAAAAAAACCACTAAAATAAAATTCAAGACGACAAGGTGCGAACCAAGAAGATGGCAAAGCGGACCCAGCCGCCGCCGCGCGATTAGCCGCTGTAGGTCGCCAAATGCTCCCGCTGCAGGCCCGGATCGCCTCCAGGGATGGCAGGCACTCCAAAGCCGCCACTTCTCCGACCTGTCTGCCAACACAGGCCCCACAGAGCCCGTGATGGGATGGCGGCAGCAGCACCCTTCCTCTTGGCCCGCCCCGACGCCCTTCTTCCCAGGCCGGACAGAATCGGGCTGCCGGGCCGCATACTGACCAGCGGGCGTAGGGTTGCCCACCCTGGGCTTACATGAGGCCAAGCCCAACGACACATAATAAAACACAACACAACAGCAAATAACAAAACAATACAATCAATATAACTTAAACATAAGGAATAATAGACAATTAAAAACCATTATGGCCCGGCCAGATATAAATATTAAAATTTTAAAATAAATAAACACTGGATGCGAACAGAGGTAGAATGTATGTAGCAGGAAGGTTAAAAGATAATGTGGGGCGGGACATTGATCAGAGCAGGGCTTCAAACTACAGAAAAGGAGATTCCACCTGAATACTAGGAAGCACTTCCTGTCTGTAAGAAGAGCTGTTCAGCAGTGGAACTCTCTCTCTGCCCCGGGAGTGTGCTGGAGGCCCCTTCTTTGAGGCTTTTAAGCAGAGGCTGGATGGCCATCTGTTGGGGATGCTTTGAATGTGATTTTCCTGCTTCTTGGCAGAGTGGGATTGGACTGGATGGCCCACAAGGTCTCTTCCAACCCCATTATTTTATTTATTTATTTATTTGTTTATTTATTTATTTACAGTATTTATATTCCGCCCTTCTCACCCCGCAGGGGACTCAGGACGGATTACCATGTACACATACATGGCAAACATTCAATGCCATAGACACACAACACATATAGACAGACAGAGGCTATTTAACATTCCACTTTTCTGGCCAGCAGGGGAGCTGTCGCTCACAGTCCATCTGCGACACTGATGAAGTACTTTCCACATTCCCGCATGCTTTTGCTGGAGATTTTTTATGGCCTCGTAAATTTTGTTAAATTAGCCTCCCCACACATAGGTGGTACCTAAATTTCCTACTTGACAGATGCAACTGTCTTTCAGGTTGCAAAGGTCGACAACAAGCTACACAATTGGCCGGAAGCTCACTCTGGTGACTGAAGGTCAAAGGCCTGGTGAAAAAGAGATGTTTTACAAGCTTCCAGAAAGCTGGCTGATCACTAATTGCGCCAGGCCCGGATTACCCATAAGGCCAGACTAGGCCATGGCCTCGGGCGGCAGGTTTCGGGGGCAGATTTGGCCCCCGAAAACATAATTTATTTTAAAACCGCCCCCTCGCAGTGCTGCCCTCTCCCCGAGAGAGTCATCATACCTCGGAGAGGGCGCGGGAGAGCGCTACAGAGGGGGCGGGAGGAGGGATGGCGCTCCCTTCGCCTGGGCCGCCTTGCAAAGGAAGGAGGCGTGTGAGGAGGAGGAAGGGGAAACAGCCCGCCAAGGCGGGCATGCATGCATGCACACGCATGCCCGCCAGCGGCTTCCCTTCCTCCTCCTTCTGGCCGCCCCTTTCCTTGCAAGGGGCGCCCAGGCGGGCAGGAGGAGGGCAGAACTTCCCTTCCTCCGCGCCTTCCTTTCGTCGCGGAGGAGGAGGAGGCGGCGACGGAAGCAGTGCCGCGCGCCTCCGTTTACCTCGCCCTCCTCCCGTGACCGAAAGGAAAGCGCGAGGTGGACGGAAGGCGTGGCCGGGCGCCGCATGGCTTCCGTCTACCCTCTCCTCGGCCCTCCTTCCGGTTAAGGGAGGAGAGAGCTACGTAGCCGCACGGCACCGGCCGCCTCCTCCTCCTTCCGCGAATGGAAGGAGGGCGCGAGGAGGCAATGGAAGCCGCATGGCCGGGGCTGCTGCCGCACATGCACAGCAGCGCCCTGGGGGTGTGGCTTCCCGCGCCCTGGGGGTGTGGCTTCCTGCGCCCTGGGGGCGTGGCTTCCCGCGCCCTGGGGGTGTGGCTTCCTGTGCCCTGGGGGTGTGGCTTCCCGCGCCCTGGGGGTGTGGCTTCCTGCGCCCTGGGGGCGTGGCTTCCCGCACCCTGGGGGTGTGGCTTCCCGCGCCCTGGGGGTGTGGCTTCCCGTGCCCTGGGGGTGTGGCTTCCTGCGCCCTGGGGGCGTGGCGTCCCGCGCCCTGGGGGCAGCGCGCCTTTGTCCTCGGGCGGCCGAAGATGGTAATCTGGGCCTGAATTGCACGGACTTCAGGCGGCAGAGCGTTCCACAGGCTCGGTGCCACAACAGAGAAGGCCCTCTGTCTAGTTGAAGATAGACGGACAGTTCGTAGGGAAGGGATCTGCAAGAGGTTGTGATCCTCAGATTGAAGAGATACTTGGATATAAGTCACCGTAAGTCTTGACTTGACTTGAAGATGAATACCAACGATAGTAATCATTTAGCTAGGTCCTTTATAGTATTCAGACTACAACCCAGAGTAGCTTTAGTGTCTCCAGAGGACATGGAAGCCACTCGACACCATGATTGAACCTCGGATACCAACCAACCCTTCTGGATTCAGTTCGGGATCCTTGAGCTTTGCTTCGGATGAAACCATAGAGGTTGGCACCCAAAACTGTACAACACACTGCTTGGGTTTGCTCACACAAAGCCATCATGCAATAATAATAATAATAATAATAATAATAAACCTCCACAGTTGTAGGCAGCCTGAATTGGGATTGAAAGGGACATTTGGGGATTCATAGGGAAGCCGGTAATCTCTTCCGATCATAAGCACAAGTGGCAAATCCTCTGTATGCAACCTCTTGGCCTGCGAAGGGGAACATTGATTTGATGCTGGGGAATGTCTGCTCATAGATTATTGCACTAAAATAATCCCTCCCTGGGAGATTAGGCTGAGAGAAGGGGGTGAGGAAGAGAGGCAGAAAGCTGTCTGGGAGAGAGAAAAATATATGCAAAAATTGTGTGTGTTTTGGCTATACATTTGCCTAAAGCTCCTATGGCGTTTAAGACAAAAGGTAAGCTATATCTCCTGGTGTTGGAGGAGAGTCATACAGATACTACAGACAACCCAAAAAAAAGGAAAAAGCAATGGTTTTAAGAGCAGAGCAGATCTGAAGTCATCCTAAAAGTTAAGAGAACTGAACTGAGACTATCGTACTTTGGGACAGATGAAGTGATCAATTGGGAAAAGACAATATTAAAAGTAGGAGGTAAAAGAGGAAGATGGCATTCTATATGTCTCGGCATTATTTTGCGAACGAAGATGCTTAGGAAGGACTCATCCCACGCTTTTTACAAGCGCGTTGATGACTAAAAAGGCCAATCTGAGATAGGCAAGTCCGGTTGCAGAAAGCACAGCAGAAAGTCTCCATGGGTGATGTTGTTTCCAGGTTGCGGTTCTTTCTGCATTGTCATTTCTCTTCGACACCCGTTTGGCGTGTCTTCTCGAAAGAGGCCGCAGCATTGTGGATAGTGCGTCTCCATGCCTCCCGATGTGAGGCCAGGTTGGACCATTGTTGGTGATCAATCTGGCCAAGTCTGAGATGTTGTTTCAGGGAGTCCTTATCGTGCCCTGCCCAGCGCAGCTGTGTTCTCAATAGCATGGCCTCAACGCTGGTGATCCCTGGTTGCTCAAGGACAGCAACATTAGTCACATAGTTGGTCCAGTGTATATTTAGGATTGTGCGAAGACAGCGCTGATGAAAGCGTTCGAGGAGTCGTAGGTGTTGGCGATAGGTGACCCATGTTTCAGACCCATAGAGGAGAATAGAAAGAACGATAGCTCTGTACACACTGATTTTGGTGCTTTGCCTCAGGTGCTTGTTGCTCCAGACTCTTTGTGAAGCCTTCCAAATGCACTCTATGCCTTTGCTAATCTGTGATCTATCTCTTTATCAATCTTGGTGTCTGAAGAGAGGCGCCAATGGAGAGCATTCTATATGTAGCTGGATGGAATCCAGTTTGAATTTGCAAGACCTGAGTAGAAGTGTTAGTGCTTGCACTCTTGGAAGTCTTTGAAGTTTTTTCTCTATAGAGTTGCCTTAAGTCAATATCAGCAGCAGCAACAACAACATTATCGAAGGCTTTCACGGCCGGAATCACATTGGTGTTGTCTGGCTTATAACAACAACAGCAACAACACTGAAATGCGGTTGTTTTTAGTTTGTTAAAGGAGAGCAAATTGCAGTCCCACAGTAAACTGCACTCTTTTCCAACCCTCGCCTTTGCTCTCCTGTGCGCACCTGGAAAGAGCCGCACACCGCCTATTGAGGGCCTGCTGCTGCATATTGAATGACCAGCCCCTCTGCAGTTTCCACCTGGGATGGCGGCTCTGGTTGCACGGACTGCAGATTAACTATTCATGGGGTTGTCACTGAAACCCCTGCAGAACAATGGCGCCGTCTCAGCCTGGGGTCCAATGATTCAGATTCAGTTACAGACCCTGCCAGCTGGCTTGAGCAGATGACAATAGTTTGGGGTCCCTCCCCAAGGCCCCTGGAACCTGAGATGGCAAACAGAAAGAGAGGGCATGTGGGGAAAGGGATGCTGCCTCTGTACCTGGTGAATAAAGGCTGATACCCTTGGAAGGAGGCATCATCAACCCCTTCAGATGTCAAAAGCCCTTTCTCTTGCGGTCTCAAAGAGTAGGGAAAGCCAACCAGCTCATGGCAGGATTTACCTTTCAATGGCTTGTTCTACACTGATGCCAAAAAAGAAGGGCTGCATGATGCCCCAATATGAGATGGATAACACTGACCGATTCACATTTTGGTGCCTTATATGTGAGCCCTGTTTCTGGGTCTATTTGAACTGCCGATTCCAAAAACAGCGCCTGTTCTCATCAGCTCTAGTTTTTGAGATACAGAACATAATGCCGTCTAACAGTCGCCCACTGCAAACCATGACAACTAAATCCTAAAAACCAGAGCTGATGCAGTCTATCCAGTAGCATTTTCTGAATCGACACTCAAAAAATCCCTAGGAACAGACCTAAAAACACTGAGGCATCAAGTTGTGTGTTTTTTTTGGGGGGGGGGGGACGGGACGTAATCCCATGTGACAGGTATTTTTCACACCCCACAACTATCACACTTGGGTACCACTTCAACTGCTATCTTATGGAATCCCACTCTATCCTATGGAACACAGTTTTGGGGTATATTTAGGATTATCTTCCAGAGGCTCCTTACACCGCAAATTCCCAGATTTCATAAAACGGCATGAAAGCGTATAATGTGAAAGCGACCCTAGATTTCAGTTCTGTTTAGAAAGATTTTGAATTTGAAAGAGTTGTTTGTCCCCCCCGTCCCCCCCCCCCCAATTTTTTCAATTTTCTTTCTTCTTTTTTTTTGCAAGATCCACCAGCCAGAGCCAGGTACAAGCATTGCCTTGAAGGACTAGAGTGATCTAAAAACCCCTTTTTGAAGCCAGAAACCCCTCGATTCTTCTGTTTCGAAGGCTCACTGCCAGTTCCAAACTCTCTGGGAAATTCTTGGACTCTTCGTGGACAAGTTGAACATGAGCAAATAATGTGATGCTGCAGCAAAAAAAAAAGCCAATGTGATTCTAAGTCGCGTTAGTAGGAATCTAGTGTCTAGATCAGGGCTGTCCAACTGGCGGCCCTGGGGCCGGATCCGGCCCCCCAGCCTGTTGGACACGGCCCCTGCTATGCCCCCAGCCGCCATTTTTAATTTTTTTTAAAAAAATCTATTTTTTTAAAATGGCGGCCGGGGGGGGGGGGAGGCGGGGCAGGGAGGAGGAGAGAGCTAGCTCCTCCTCCCTGCACCGCCCCTCCGTCTCTCCACGCGGAGGAGTAGGCGGCGCCACGGGCCGTGCGTCACTGGCCTGGCGTAACGCGCGGCCCTTGGCGCCGCCTACTCCTTTTTTTCGGCGGCTCCCCCTCCCTAGGAAGGGCGGCTCGGGAAAGAGGAGGAGGAGGAGGAGGGAGATTTCTCCTCCTCCTCTTTCCCGGGCACCGTGGCTGTCCCGAGCGCCACGGCGCCCGGGAAAGGCACGGCGCCCGGGAAAGAGGAGGAGGGAGAATGACAGCTTTAGGAGGGGGCGGGGCCTGGGCTGGGGGCGGGGCCTGGGGGCGGGGCCGAGCGGCCCCCGAGGTCATCAGTGACCTCTATTCTGGCCCTGGGCCCGGTAGAAGTTGGACAGCCCTGGTCTAGATCAAGGGAAATCATAATGTCTCTGTATTCAGTTTTGGTTAGACCTCTTTACCTGGAAAACTGTGTCCAATTCTGGGCAAAGCAATCTAAAAGAGATATTAACTCTAAGCTGGAAGGTGTCCAGAGGAGGGTAATTAATTTATTTATTATTTATATATGGCATTGATATGCCGTCCTTCTCACCCCGAAGGGGACTCAGAGCGGCTTACAAGATATATATACATACAATATATTATATTATTAGAATAGCACAATATCAGAATATCTCCTTCTCTCCTTCATTTTCCTTCCCACTCTCCCCTTCTTTCCTCCATTCTCCCTCTTCCTTCCTTTCTTTCTCCCCTTCATCCTTTCCTTCTCCTTCTCTCCTTCATTTTCCCTCCCACTCCCTTCTTTCCTTCATTCTCCCTCTGCCTTTCTTCCTCTTCCTTCCTCCCCTTCACCCTTTCCTTCTGTTTCTCTCCTTCCTTTCCCCTCCCTCTCTCCCCCTTCCTTCTTTCCTCCATTCTCCCTCTTCCTTCCTTCCTTCCTCCCCTTCACCCTTTCCTTCTCTCCTTCCTTTTCCCTTCCTCTCTCCCTCTTCCTTCCTTCCTTTCTCCCCTTCACCCTTTCATTCTCCTTCTCCTTCCTTTTCCCTCCCTCTCTCCCCTTCCTTCCTTCCTTCCTCCCCTTCACCCTTACCTTCTTTCTCTCATTCCTTTTCCCTCCCTCTCTCCCCTTCCTTCTTTCCTCCATTCTCCCTCTTCCTTCCTTCCTTTCTCCCCTTCACCATTTCCTTCTCTCCTTCCTTCTTTCCTCCATTCTCCCTCCCTCTTCCTTCCTTCCTCTTCTATTCTTTTCCCAAAGTCTTCCTTTCCTTCTCCTTCCTTTCTTTTCACTTCCCTCTCTCCCTTCTTTCTTTTCTTCTTTTTCCTTCATTATTTTACTTTTTCCTCACTTGCTTTCCTTTCTTTCCCCCACCCTTTCCTTTCCTCCCTTCCCATTTCCTTCTTTCTTTTCCCCTCCTTGTCTCTCTCCTGCTTTTCTTTTTCCATAGTTCATTCTTCTTTTCTTTCTTCATCCCTCCTCCTTTATTTCCTCTGTCTGTCTTTCTTTCTTTCCCCCTTCCTCCCGTCTTCTCTTCCTTCCCAGAGTCCTGAGCATGCCTTTTGCAGAGCCAGGTCTGAAGTGTTCTGAGTCAAAAAGGTTCCTGACCTCAGATTTACAGCTTTCTGGATCCTATCTCATGTGTATACCATCCCACAATATAACAACAACAGCAATATAGTTAATATCATTGTGTACTGCAGTGATTTTCAACCAGTGTGCCGCGGAACACTAGTGTGCCGTGGGAAATTACAGTGTAGAGCACTGTTTCTCAACTAGTGTGCCGTGGCACACTAGTGTGCCGTGAGTGATCATCAGGTGTGCCGCGAAAAAAGCTCTCTGCCTCCCTTCCTTCCCCCTCCTCCTGCTGCTTGGGAGAGGAGGAAGGGCCGGGCGGCAGCGAAGAAAAAGAAGGGACCGGGGTGCCGCCTCCTTTGGCCATTTCCCCAACCAGCCTCCAATCCGCCATGACTCCCGCCATGACTTGTTGAAGCCGCGCAGAGGAGGAGCCCCGCCTACTGAAGCCCGTGGACCGCTCATGCTCCTCCTCTGTGGGAAAGCTGAAGCCAGGGGAGGGGCATGACACAGCCTGGCTCCACCCCTCCCCCGGCTTCAGCACTCCCACAGCCGCCAGCCTTGAGGGGCAGTGCAGAGCCAGCAAAGGCAGAGCCAGCACAATGCTGGCTTGGCACTGCCCCCTCAAAGCTGGGAAAGCTGTGGGAGAACTGAAGCCGGGGAGGGGGCGGGGCATGGCATGGCCTGGCTCCTCCCCCTCCACTGGCTTCAGCACTCCCAGCAGCTGCTCCCAGCAGGTCACCATCCCCCAGCCGTTCTTTACTGTGTTAGAGTGTCATTTTGTGTCATTTTGGTTGGTGGTGTGCCCCCGGATTTTTTTAATGTTAAAAGTGTGCCACGGCTCAAAAAAGGTTGGGAAACACTGGTGTAGAGAGAGAGAGCCTAGCAGGAAACGTCAGGCAGCAGAAATAAGGCTTTCCTGGCCGAAGCAGCAATACCAGCCAGCCTGGCTGCAGTCAGGGAGAGCCCTCGGCGTCCAGAACTTTCCTTCCTCCCTTCTCTCCTTCCCTTCTCTCCCTCTGCGCGCCAAGGGCTACCTGGCTGGGCTGTGGCTCCTCCTGCTTCCTGGATCCTGGGCGCTCCTCTGCCCTCCTTCCCTCTGGCACCAAGGCTTTCTGCCCTCTAGCCCCTTCACGCCGGGGAAGGGGAGCAACCCCTCATCTCCTGGCCTCTCTTGGCTGGGCTCCGGGTTCGCTGCAGAGCAGAGCAGAGGCCCGCATGCGCAGCTCCACAGCCCAGCTTGGTTCCTTCCCGATCTGGGCCAAGGTTACAGCAGGGAAGCTGAAGGGACGCGCGGGGGGGGGGGGGGGGGCACTCCTGGAACTCCTTCAGGAAGGAGAGCTGGGGGTGGCGACGGCTGCGAGCCTCCGCCGCAGTTTGTTCCGAGGCTCGGAGCCACCCCGTGTGCTCAATTCCTATTCAGGACCACTCGGCCACTTCGGCCACTCAGCGCAGCCCTCCCCTGCGGGACGGTGACGGGCCTCCTGCGTGTGGGCCTCCCGGAGGGGGGAGCGGGGTTTGGCGGAAGCAGCGACGTCACGAGGCGGGAGGGTGACAGTTAGTAAAATGACAGTCAGAGTGTCATTTTGGTTGGTGGTGTGCCCCAGGATTTTGTAAATGTAAAAAATGTGCCGCGGCTCAAAAAAAGGTTGAAAATCACTGCTGTACTGCATCTGAAACAATGCGCTTATTATTATTTATTATGATTAGTATTGTATTTATTTATACCCCGCTTTATCACCCTCAAAGGGGCCTCAAAGAGGCACAACATAGTAAACAGAATTAAATATCCTTCTGGCTCGCCTTGCAGAAATGGGGCTTGGGGGTACTGCTCTGCAGTGGCTCCAATCCTTCCTGGAAGGTCGTACCCAGAAGGTGTCATTGGGTGACACCTGTTCGGCTCCGCAACCTTTGTCTTGTGGAGTCCCTCAGGGTTCAGTACTGTCCCCAATGTTATTTAACATCTACATGAAACCGCTGGGAGAGATCATTCGGAGATTCGGAGCAAGGTGTTATCTGTACGCAGATGACGTCCAGATCTGTCACTCCTTCCCACCTGTCGCTAAGGAGGCTGTCCAGACTTTGAACCGGTGCTTGGCTGCTGTGTCGGACTGGATGAGGGCTTGCAAATGGAAACTTAATCCAGACAAGACAGAGGTCCTCCTGATCAGTCGTAAGGCCGAACAGGGCATAGGGTTACAGCCTGTGTTGGACGGGGTTACACTCCTCCTGAAGATGCAGGTTCGCAGCTTGGGAGTGATCCTGGACTCATCGCTGAGCCTGGAACCCCAGGTCTCAGCGGTGGCCGGGGGAGCTTTTGCACAGTTAAGACTCATGCGCCAGCTGCGCCCGTACCTTGGGAAGTCTGATCTGGCTACGGTCGTCCACGCTCTGGTCACATCCCGAATAGGTTACTGCAAGGTTACTCTACGTGGGGCTGCCTTTGAAGACAGTTCGGAAACTACAACTAGTCCAACGGGTGGCAGCCAGACTACTAACTGGAGCTGCATACAGGGAGCATACCATGCCCCTGTTGTGCCAGCTCCACTGGCTGCCGATCCACTTCCGAGCTCAATTCAAAGTGCTGGTTTTGACCTTTAAAGCTCTATATGGTTCTGGCCCAGCTTACTTGTCCGAACGCATCAGCTGCTACGTCCCACCTCGTAATTTAAGATCATCCGGGGAGGCCCTGCTCTCACTCCCGCCAGCTTCTCTAATGAGGCTGGTGGGGACGAGGGAGAGGGCCTTCTCGGTGGTGGCTCCCCGCCTGTGGAACGCGCTTCCTAGCGACATACGATCAACTCCATCCCTCCTGGCATTCAGGAAAAAAGTAAAAGCCTGGCTTTGGGACCAGGCGTTTGCACATTAGCAGAAGGCAGCATAAATAAATACATAAATATAAACAGTATCAAAGGATTCACAGTTCAAACCATTCAACATATTTGGTGCCTATTCAAAGCTAAAGCCACAGGGAGGGGAAAATTACGTCAAAACACATAAAACCCCAGCCCTTCCTGGAGGCCCTGCCACATATCTTTCTCTCTTTCCCTTTTCCCCCAAATTCTGGAATGAGGCTGTTCACACCCGGAACGATTGTTCATGAGACGCAGTTTCCCAGTACGACTTATTTTCCCGAAGCACACACAGCGGCTGCAGAATCCGCTTCCGGGTTCGGCAAGCAGCAGTGTTACGCCGAGGGAGGGAGAGAGAGGAACGCGAAAGCCGAGCGAGGCGAGTAGGAAGGGCCCTTCCGGCTTGCCGTAGCTGCCGTTGCGGCTCCATTCGCCCTCGGCTTGACCCGTGCGGGGATCCGTAGCTGAGGAGACGAGGAGAAGCCTTGGCGGTGTTTCCTTCCTGGGCGCCCCGTCGAGAGGCCTTCCCGGCCGCTTCCGGGCAGCGGGGTTGGGCCCAGAAGGCTCCGGCCTCCCAGCCGAGGGCCCGGGCAGGCCTGCAAGCTCCTCCTCAAGCCCTGGGCCTGGCCTGGCCTTCTTCCCTGGGGAAAGGGCAGGCTGACCTGGCACAGGAGGCGCCCAGGCCTCGTTGTCTCCTCCTTGTTGTGACAGAACCCAGGCCCTACTTCCAGCCTCGGTTGGGCAGGCCGGCCCTCGCCTCTTCCCCCTTCCCACACTTCCAGGTCCTGTCAGCTTTTGCCTTCTCCTCCTCTCAATGGAGCCTCTCCCCAATTTGGTGGTTCTTTGGGGCCGGTGAAGGGCGAGGCCTTGCCCCTTCCTCCTGTTTCATTGGGGCCTGGACTCCACTCCTAGATTATGTGGGGCAGGCCTTTTTGCCCCTTCCGCCTTGGGACTGAGTTTCTGGCCCCACTTCCGGACCCAGATACTTTCCCCCCTTTTGCGTTTGGAGGACTGCGGTGAAGGGCGAGGCCTTGCCCCTTCCTTCGTTGCGGATTGAGGCCTTGCCTGAACCCCTTCCTTTTACCCCTTCCTCCTTTGGACTGAGTTTTTGCCCCACTTCTGGATCCAGATACTCTCCCCCTTTGCGTTTGGGGACTACTGCCTGTGCCCCCTCCTTTGCAGATTGAGGCTTTCGGGTCACGTCTTTTTCCACCTTCCTCCTTTGGACTGAGTTTCATGCCCCACTTCTGGACCCAGATACTCTCCCCCCTTGGCGTTTGGAGGACTACGGTGAAGGGCGAGGCCTTGCCCCTTCCTCCTTTTGCAGATTGAGGCTTTCGTTGGGGCCTGAACTCCACTCCTACATTACGTGGGGCAGGCCTTTTTACCCCTTCCTCCTTTGGACTGAGTTTTTGCCCCACTTCTGGATCCAGATACTCTCCCCCCTTTGCGTTTGGAGGACTACGGTGAAGGGCGAGGCTGTGCCCCTTCCTCCTTTGCAGATTGAGGCTTTCGTTGGGGCCTGAACTCCACTCCTACATTACGTGGGGCAGGTCTTTTTACCCCTTCCTCCTTTGGACTGAGTTTTTGCCCCACTTCTGGATCCAGATATTTTCCCCCCTTTTGTATTTGGAGGACTACAGTGAAGGGCTTCCCTCGTTGCGGATTGAGGCTTTCGTTGGGGCCTGCACCCCACTCCTAGATTAAGTGGGTCACATCTTTTTGCACCTTCCTCCTTTGGACTTTTTGCCTGGACTTTGATGCTTTCGTCCCTTTTTCCATTTGGAAGACTGCGCCTTTGACTACGCTTTCAGACAACTACAAGACAAGCTTCACAGTCCTTATTGAGACAGAGCCGATAGCTGATACGCCACCTCTAGACCTGGCAATCCCACGCTGTTGCTCCCTCCTTGGGAGGATGTGCCCCACTCTCCACAGGAACGACTAGTTTTTGGGCGCCGCCTCGGGGGCTGCCCTGAACCCGAGTCCCTTGGCAGCGGCGGGGACCGGCACCACGACGAGAAGCCCCGGCGCCCCCCCGGACCCCACGGGGGTCGGCCCGCATGCGCCTCCCTGCTGCAGAGCCACGGAGGAGGAGGAAGAGGAGGAGGAGGAAGAAGAGGAGCAGCCCAGCCCAGCCCTGGCACCGGCTGGGGAGAGCGCCGCCACCGCCGTGGGTTGGCGTTGGCGTTCCCGGGAGGAACAGATGGCCATGGAGAGCCTGGCCGGCTATGTCTACAAGGCGGCCAGCGAGGGGCGGGTGCTGACCCTGGCCGCCTTGCTCCTGAACCGCTCCGAGAGTGACGTCCGCTACCTGCTGGGTTTCGTCACCCACCAGGGCGGGCAGCGCTCCACGCCACTCATCATCGCTGCCCGCAATGGGCACACCAAGGTGGTGCGGCTGCTCCTGGAGCACTACCACGTCCAGACCCAGCAGACGGGCACTGTCCGGTTCGATGGGTATGTCTTTGGTGGGCGGGAATGGGTTGAATGGGAGCAGAATTGTTTTCTGCTGCCCTTGAAATTAGGACTAGGAGCAATGGATTCAAATTACAGGAAAGGAGATTCCACGTGAACATTAGAAAGAACTTCCTGACTGTACAAGCTGTTCAACAGTAGAACTCTCTTCGTCAAAGTGTGGTGGAATCTTTTTCCTTGGAAACTTCTAAACAGAGGCTGGATGGCCATTTGTCAGGAATGCTTTGATTGTGTTTTCCTGCATGGCAGGGGTTGGATTAGGTGGCCCATGTGGTCTCTTCCAACTCTATTATTCTATAATTCTTAGATCCATTCCCATTCTCCTGGTAGGAAGAGGAAATGTTTCTCAATACCCGTATTGCCTCGAACCTCATGTGCCATCGAAGGTAATGCTCACATCCGTTTTCAAAACCCTGAAACCAAATAAGCGTTTGCTGCCAAATGTAATGTGAAGCAACAAAAAATGCCCTCTTTGTAACCTGGCCATTACAGTTGCTGCATACTTCAAATTCCTTCTTTAAAAACAAAAGCTTCCAGCAATGAAAAAGAAAACCTCGGGGTTCATCTATGCTGTAGACTGAATCCACTTTAATCGGCTTGGTTTATTGATATGGAATCATGGGGTTTCTTTAGTTTGACAAGGCAACAAACTACAAATCCCAGGATTGCATGACATTGAGCCATGGCCATTAAATCAGAGATGAGGTTCCTCCAATACAGGATCCAGGTGCATCCCCAAATGCAGCTTCCCCTTGGCTTTGGTTCATCACTGAGATGACTGTAATCTAATACACACCCTAATTTCAGCAGAGTAATTCAGTTTTTTTAAAGCATTAGATTTGAGTAAATAGGGAACATTAGTTTCTAGTGACTGAGTTCATGGTGGTATTGTGCCAGTCTTGCTCAATGGATGGAATCATGTAGGTTGCTCATGTAAGACTATTTGTAATCTATATAGCTGAGTAGAGTGTGGCAGAAATGGGCTGGGCCCATAATCTCTAGCAATACAGTCTCTCTAGCAGATTAGAGTGCACCATAGCCAATGATATATATCAATTTATGGTAGGAAACAGGAGAGAGCATATGCAGATGTGCTGACAGGGAAGAGGCTCAGAGGCCTCGCTTGGAAGACTTCAGGATACGTTTTGGCGTCTTCCAAGACAAGAGATAATAATGCAGAGTTGTGTGTATGTCTTGTTTCACTTCAGTACTCCAAAAAAAAAAAAAGCAAACGTTGTTATAAGGTGTGGAAGTAGTTTTCATCTTTGCTTCAATTTTTTTTAAAGGTTGGCAAACTGAAGTACTGACACAGACTGTTTCAGCACCTCAGACTTCCTTTCCAACTAGTTACTTTGTCTAAGTATAACGAAGTTACATTTTTAAAAGCCGTATAACAAAATTTGGCATAGCAAGCAAACCATTTCTAATTCTTTTAAAGTTCCCTTTCAAGGCATTTTGAAAATACATTTCAAGTTTTATGCTTTCCCATTTTGTGTGCTCAAAAAGTAATAGGGTAACAGAATGTAACAAGCACTATGGTATAATATGTTTTCTAACAAGCTACCTTTTCTTGTTATCATAACGATTGAGAGCAACTGGTTACTTTCCACTTCCCAAAATGTGGAAAGGCTCAGCCTTTCTCTTGTACTGCATGCCTTTTGTGTAAGGGAGGTGCTTTCCTCCTGCTTTGGCTTGACACTTTCTTTCTGTGACATCGCTGAGGCATTGGTTGCTGAGAGCTGGGAAGCCTGTCATCAAGGGTGGGAAGCCCAGATTGGCCCTTTGTGCAGCCAGATCCACCTGTTGAAATGGACTAGGTATGAGGATAGCAATTCAGGCTCTGGTTAAAGGAGCCCAATGGAATTGTGATGGATAAGGACATTCATGTACTCTCAGATGAGATTTAGACCAGTGTTTCCCAACTGCTGTGATGCGGCACAGTAGTGTGCCGTGACGGACGTCCTGCTGTGCCGCGAGAAAAGCTCTCTGCCCCCCTTCCTTCCCCTCTCCTGCTGCCGAACTCCTGCTGCTTGGGGGAGGAGGAGGAAGGGCCAGGCAGCAGTGAAGAAAAAGAAGAAGGGGCCGGGGCACCGCCTCCTTCGGTCGTTTCCCCAGCCAGCCTCAATCCTCCATGACTCCGCCCCGCTCGCTGAAGCCGCGCGGAGGAGGAGCCCCATCCACTGAAGCCCATCTACTGCTCATGCTCCTCCGCGCGGCTTCAGCTTCAGCTGTGGGAGAGCTGAAGCCGAGGGGAGGGGGCGGGGCATGGCACGGCCTGGCTCTGCCCCTCCCCCCAGCTTCAGCTCTCCCACAGCTTCTCCAGCCTTGAGGGGGCAGTGCCAAGCCAGCATTGTGCTGGCTCTGCCACCGCTGGCTTGGCATTGCCCCCTCAAGTCTAGAGAAGCTCTGGGAGAGCTGAAGCCAGGGAGAGGGGCATAGCGTGGCATGGCTCCGCCCCCTCCCCTGGCTTCAGCTCTCCCACAGCTTCTCCAGCCTTGTGGGGACAGTGCCAAGCCAGCATTGTGCTGGCTCTGCCACCACTGGCTTGGCACTGCCCCCTCAAGCTCTTGGAGAGCTGAAGCTGGGGGGAGGGGGCGGGCATGGTGCGGCCTGGCTCCTCCCATTCCCCGGCCCGGCACTCCCAGCAGCTGCTCCCAGCAGGCCACCATCCCCCAGCCGTTCTTTACTGTGTTAGAGTGTCATTTTGTGTCATTTTGGTTGGTGGTGTGCCCCCGGGTTTTTTTAATGTTAAAAGTGTGCCGCAGCTCAAAAAAAGGTTGGGAAACACTGATTTAGACAACATAGGAGTGTGTCTTTTTGGAGGGAGGAATAAGTTGACAACAGAATCTTGGCTGAATGGAATATTTGGAGGGCAGAAATGAATTGGCAATATAATCTTAGTGGAGCGAGGAAGGATCTGAGGAAACTACCATGGAGTCAAAGAGTTGTCAAAATTGAATTCCAGGCCAGATTGGAAGGAATCATGGAACAGATTGCATTGTGTTCATTGTTCCCTTATTTTGTATCATTCCAATTGGCTATACTAAGATGTGAGTTTTGCTGAAGCAGCTCATTGCGTGCTCAGATCTGGCATTGAAACAGGTTTGTTGAAGCCTGTTGTTTGTCACTGGTTGGGTGAGGCTAGTTGCCAGGGCCATCCTTTAAAAAAAGCAATAATCTGCAGCACTTTGTACACTAGGACAGTGTTTTTCAACCTTTTTTGAGCCGCGGCACACTTTTTACATTGACAAAATCCTGGGGCACACCACCAACCAAAATGACACAAAATGACACTCTAACACAGTAATATATATAGTTAATATGTTTTTAAATGTATTTATACACTCAGTGTGAAACCTGGGCCTGTTTGAATGAACACAACATAGATATCCTGGCAGGTATGGCAGAAAGACACACACGAAGGTCTTGCTCAACAGCTGTCAGTCAATGGACTAGGAATGGTGGGAGTTGGAGTCCAAAACACCTGGAAGGTCCAAGTTTGCCCATGCCAGCTTTCGATTCCATCGCCACATCTATCTTCAGCCTCTGGCGGTTTAAATATATGTGATTATCTACATGATTTTCTACCTTGTCGCAATGATTATGGTGCTGCTTCCTTAAATTGTCCACAAACTGACTGTGTTATTGTGCGGATCCCACAACTGACATTGGATAACATTGTGAGGATACGCTTTGTTTTTTGCACTCACTTCCGTGATTTCATCAAATATCGCGAGTTTTCCGTAGAGGAGCGCTCTGTGAACTCGCTACTTCCTGGTTTGCAACTCCTCCGCTCTCTGTGGCGATCACGCCGAACTACCTTATGCAAGACTTTTGATTTTCTCCAGCAGGATTGGGTACTTTGAATGTGTTTTTTGCGTATGATTATGTATGATTAATTGTGCATTTTGTACTGTGATGTAGTGGAGCTCCTTTAATAAGTAAGTGTATTGGAGGTTCCAATTTCCCACGGCACACCTGGTGATCGCTCACGGCACACTAGTGTGCCCCGGCACACTGGTTGGGAAACACTGCACTAGGAGAGGAACCCCTTCATAGAAGCTGAGTATTTTTTTTGCTAAGGAAACCTTGTGGGATTGCCATAAGTTGATGGGTGACTTGAAGGCACCCACAACTTGTAGCTAGAGGCAGAGATGTGAACTTAGGGAGCCAAATATCAACTCTTGCCTCCAAGTTTATTTGTCTTGTTGACAAGTGAGGTTTCCACTTTCTTCTTTTGAGACAGCTTGAAAAAGGCAGGATGCATTGTTGTCCTGATATGTTGCAACATGACTTGTGATTGTTGTACATTCTCCTGTTTAAACTAGGGTGAGTCATTAATGACAACATGCTTTGGGCTTCTCTTACCCAAATGGCTTGCAGACATTCCCAACCTGTTTGGAAGGCAGGTGCAAAATTGTATAAACAGGGCATCTGTTAATATGAAGTGAGCATCATACATTTATGTCACTGAGAAAACAGATTTTCCACTGAAGGGAATCAATGTGGCTCTTTTCCACAGAGAGCATGTAATCTATCGTCTTATAGTGCGCATGCTCTAAAACTACCATAATTATTTTTGGATCCTTTCTCCCAAATGCACTCTATAAGGAGTAGGGATTTCCTACCAGAATTGGTCTTGAGAACATAGAATCAGAGTTGGAAGAGACTTCAGGGGCCATACAGTCCAATGCCCTTCTGCCATGCTGGAAAAAGCACAATCAAAGTACCCCAACAGATGGCCATCCAACCTCTGTTTAAAGCCCTCCAAAGAAGGAGCCTCCTCTGGACTCCAAGGCAGAGAGTTCCACTGTTGAACAGCTCTTCTTACTGTCAGGAAGTTCTTCGTAATGTCCTATTGCAGGGCTGTCCAACTGCCGGTCCTGCAGGTGTTTTGGACTTCAACTCCCAGAAATCCTAGCCAGTTTACCAGCTGTTAGGATTTCTGGGATTTGAAGTCCAAAACACCTGCAGGGCCGGCAGGTGGACAGCCCTGTCCTATTGGAATCTCCTTTCCTGCCATTTGGACCCATGGCTCTATCGAGACTTAGTCTCCAAGGCAACAGAAAGGAAGCCTGCTCTCTTTTCCTTATGGCATCCTTTCCAGTATTTACACAAGGCTATCATGTCTCCCTCAGCCTAAACAGCCCCAGTCCTTTAACCTGCTCCTCAGAGGGATTCATGGTTTCCAAACCTTTGATCATTTTAGTTGCCCTCCTTTGGACACTTTCCAACTTGTCACTATCTCTCTTGAATTGTATAATCTTCTCCTCAAACATACTTCTCCATACTGGGAAACTGGGCTTATGGCAGGTTGGTTTTTGGAAGTTATGCCAGCTCTAATGTTTGGTCTTTTTTCTGCAGCTACGTCATTGATGGTGCTACGGCGCTGTGGTGTGCAGCTGGAGCCGGCCACTTTGAAGTTGTGAAGCTACTAGTGAGCCATGGAGCCAACGTCAACCACACTACAGTGACTAACTCCACTCCGCTGCGGGCCGCCTGCTTTGACGGTAGACTCGACATCGTGAGGTACCTGGTGGAGAACAATGCCAACATCAGCATCGCCAATAAGTATGATAACACTTGCCTTATGATCGCTGCTTACAAGGGGCACGTAGATGTGGTGCGCTACCTCCTGGAACAGAATGCCGACCCCAACGCCAAAGCTCACTGTGGCGCCACGGCCTTACACTTTGCTGCCGAGGCGGGCCACTTGGAGATCGTCCGTGAACTGGTGAAGTGGAAATCCGCCATGATGGTGAACGGCCACGGCATGACGCCATTGAAAGTGGCTGCCGAGAGCTGCAAGGCAGATGTGGTGGAAATGCTGCTGGCGCATGATGATTGCAATCGCAAGAGCCGGATCGAGGCTTTAGAGCTGCTGGGCGCCTCGTTCGCCAATGACAGAGAGAACTATGACATAATGAAAACCTACCATTATTTATATTTAGCCATGCTGGAGCGATACAGGGACAGCGAGAACATTATCGAGAAGGAGGTTCTACCTCCAATAGAAGCCTATGGCGGCAGGACCGAGTGCCGGACTCCTCAAGAGCTGGAAGTCATTCGGCAGGACAGAGATGCCCTCCACATGGAGGGTCTCATTGTCCGGGAGAGGATTCTGGGTTCTGACAACATTGATGTCTCGCACCCCATCATCTACCGTGGCGCTGTCTACGCAGACAACATGCAGTTTGAGCAGTGCATTAAGCTCTGGCTCCATGCCTTGCATCTCCGGCAGAAGGGCAACAGGAACACCCACAAGGACCTCCTCCGGTTTGCTCAGGTCTTCTCTCAGATGATCCACTTGAACGAGCCAGTGAGGGCCAAGGACATCGAGAGCGTCTTGAGGTGCAGCGTCTTGGAGATCGAGCAAGGCATGGCCCGGGTGAAAAGCTCCCAGGAGGCTGAGCTCCACACTGCCCTGGACAACTACGAGTGCAACATCTTCACCTTCTTGTATTTGGTGTGCATCTCCACCAAGACCCAGTGCCGGGAGGAGGAGCAAGCGCGGATCAACAAGCAGATTTATACTTTGATCCAGCTGGACCCCCGGACGCGAGACGGGTCCAGCTTGCTCCACCACGCGGTCAACTCTGGGACTCCAGTGGACGACTTCCACACCAACGACGTCTGCAGCTTCCCCAATGCGCTGGTCACCAAGCTGCTCCTGGACTGTGGGGCCGCCGTCAACGCGGCGGACCTCGAAGGCAACACGCCGCTCCACGTGATCGTCCAGTACAACCGGCCCATCAGTGACTTCTTGACTTTGCACTCCATCATCATCGGCTTGGTGGAGGCCGGAGCGCACACGGACATGGCCAACAAGCAGAAGAAGACGCCTCTGGACAAGAGCACCACCGGCGTCTCTGAAATCCTCCTGAAAACTCAAATGAAGCTGAGTCTGAAGTGCCTGGCCGCCCGAGCTGTGCGGGTCCATCACATAAATTATCGTAACCAGATCCCCAAGACGCTGGAAGAGTTTGTAGAATTTCACTAGGGCAGATCTCTTGGGGAATGAATGGGGGTGGGAAGTGGGTTTTTGGTGGGTCGGTGGTTCACCGTCTCACTTTCCTTCCATTTAAGCGGCCACACAATAAAATACCAGGCAGAGATTTTGGATTTCCTTTTTCTGCTCCCTTCTTTCTGTAGCAAGCGCACACCATCCATGCCCTCAAGAATTTGCGGTCTTGCTTTGGTTTGTTACCTTTCCGGCCTCTGCAGGAAGATAGGCTTCTTCTTCTCTCTTTTTTGTGATTTTGGGCAGAGAAAGGACAGGGAGAGAAGTCAGACTCACAATGAAAAGGGAGTGTGTTTTGATACTCTGATTCACACGGGTTTTTGTACCATTGACAGCCGAGAATGCATTTTAAAGCAGCTACCTGCAAAGATAATTTGCGCCGAACCGATTGAACCAGCCTGTTACCTATGCAGCAGTTTGGGAAGCAGGGAGGAAGGAAGGGATGTGTTGAGAATGTACTGAAATGTGCGAAGCGACCCAGGGAAAAATGTATTGCTCACCAGCCTCTTTTAAATACCGTTTGGTTCCTAACAAATTTTATTTTTTAAATTTCCATTTGCCATGTAATGAAAACAAGCAGGAAAATGCAGGTTGAAATTCAGGTTTTATGAGTGGCCTAAAGATTATTTCTTTTTGTTGAGACTGAGAGAAAAAAAAAAGCCAGGCAGACAGACCTCTGCAGATCATTCCTTCTTCAAAAGGTGGACATATTTTTCAAAAACCGAAAGTCGCACTGTCTCAAACACACACGATGTACGTGTGGGTTTAGTATGTCTATCATTGTTTTCTAAATGTTTTAAGGACAGTTCTTAGTCCCACGCCTGAAATAGTCAGCTGAAATGCATTTTCCAGATATTACCTTTAACTCGCTGGTAAAGAAAAATATTTTCAGAGGATGAAATTTTAATTTAATTTAATTTTTTTTTGAAAATGAAATAGGATCAGGGAAGAATGAGAAATTGTATTGGCAGCCAGCCTATTTTGCAAGTAGGTTCTGCGTCTCCGCTCCTTTTATTATGGATTGTTTCTGAGAATACTCCCCTCTCTATGAAAGGTAATGAGTCGTACCTTTATTAACTGAGGAATATTTGACCTGTGGAACGTATCTCTCCTCGGAAGTAACCTCAGCAGATCAATGTTAAAGTTTTTGTTTTGATAGGCTTCGGAATATACTTGCAATTATTTTACAGGCCACTTTCTAACAGTCGGGCAATGAGAGAAGGTTCTGCAGTCATCTTTTTTAAAAAATGAACGAAAGAACTCTGATTCGAAATAAGAGCAAAAGGGCATTCCAGGCACTGGGGTGTATGTTTGTACAACAAATAAAATCTTGAATGTGACATTATTATCTCTTAGTTCTGCCTTTTCCTGCAGCATAGCAGTTTGTTGCTGTTTTCGTCAGGTGCCAGTAAGGGACGGAAATGATCTAGTATCTGACCGTCACGTTTTCTTGGTTGGAATCGAAATGTGCCAAAATCCATTGGTGTTTCTTTTTGGAATATTAGAGGAGAGAGCCTGCGAGAGGCAGAGTCACAATAGCTGAAACAAGAAGGCATGTTGTTGACTTTGGTGGTGTCCCCACATCACTCTTTCCAAATAAGGTGGAGTTATAAATCCTTTTGTACAAAAAGCAACATCCCATTCCCTCCCTTCCCTATTTCTCCCTCCTTTCCCTTCTCTTCCCTTTTCTCCCTCCTTTCCTCCCTTTCCCCTTTCTCCTTCATCCCTCCATCTCTCCCTTTCCCCTTCCTTCCTTCCTCCTCCTTTCCCTTTTCTCTTTCCTTCCCCTCTTCCCCCTTTCTCCGTCCCTCCATCTCTTGCTTTCCTCTCTCCCTTTTCCCCCTTTCCTCTCCTCTCCTTCCCTCCTTCCTTCAACCATCCCTCCCCCTCCTTTCCCTTCTCTTTCCTCCCTCTCTTCCCTTTTCTCCCTTCCCCCTTTCTATCTCCCTTTCCCCTTCTCTCCCCCTCCTTTCCTTTTTCTTTCCTTCCCCTCTTCCTTCTCATTTCTCTTCCCTTTCTACCTCCCTTTTCTCCTTCATCCCCATCTCTCCCTTTCTCCTCCTTTCCCTTTTCTCTTTCCTTCCCCTCTTCCCCCTTTCTCCCTCCCTTTCCCCCTTCCCCTTCGTCTCTCCATCTCTTCCTTTCCTCTCCCCCTTTCCCCCTTTCCCTCCTCTCTTTCCCTTCAACCTTCCCTCCCCTCCTTTCCCTTCTCTTTCCTCCCTCTCTTTTCTCCCTTCCCCCATTGTCCCCTTTTCCCTTCCTTCCGTCCACCTCCTTTTTTCTTTCCTTCTTCTCTTCTTTCTCATTTCTCTTCCTTTTTCCCTTCCTCCCTTTCCCCTTTTCTCCTTCATCCCTCCATCGCTCCCTTTCCCCCTTCCTTCCTTTCTCCTTTCCCTTTTCTCTTCCCCTCTTCCCCTTTCTCCATCCCTCCATCTCTTCCTTTCCTCTCTCCCTTTTCCACCTTTCCCTCCTCTCCTTCCCTCCTCCTTCCTTCAACCTTCCCTCCCCCTCCTTTCCCTTTTCTTTCATCCCTCTCTTCTCTTTTCTCCCCCTTCTCTTTCCCCCTTTCCCCTTCCTTCCTTCCCCCCTCCTTTCCTTTTTTCTTTCCTTCCTCTCTTCTCATTTCTCTTCCCTCTTTCTCCCTCCCTCCCTCCCTTTCCCCTTTTCTCCTTCATCCCTCCATCACTCCTTTTCCCCCTTCCTTTCTCCTCCTTTCCTTTTTTCTTTCTTTCCCCTCTTCCCCCTTTCTCCCTCCCTTTCCCCTCTCTCCTTTGTCCTCCATTTCTTCCTTTCCTCTCTCCCTTTCCCCCCTTTCCCCTTCCTTCTTCCTTCCTTTCCCTCCTTTCCTTTTCCTTCCTCTCTTCCTTATCATTTCTCTTCCCTCTTCCTCCCTTTCCCCATTCCTCCTTCATCCCTCCATCTCTCTTTCCCCTTCCTTCCTTTCTCCTCCTTTCCCTTTTCTCTTTCCTTCCCCTCTTCCCCCTTTCTCCGTCCCTCTATCTCTTGCTTTCCTCTCTCCCTTTTCCCCCTTTCCTTTCCTCTCCTCTCCTCCCCTCTTCCTTCAACCATCCCTCCCCCCTTTCCCTTCTCTTTCCTCCATCTCTTCCCTTTTCTCCCTTCCCCCTTTCTATCTCCCCCTTTCCCCTTCTTCCCCTCCTCCTGCTTTCCTTCTTTCCTTCCTCTCTTCCTTCTCATTTCTCTTCCCTTTCCTCCTTCATACCTCCATCTCTGCCTTGCCTCCTTCCTTCCTTTCTCCTACTTTCCCTTTTCTTTCCTTCCCTTTCTCCCTCCCTTTCCCCTTTCTCCTTCCATCCCCACACCCCTCCCTTTCCCCTCCCTCCCTCTTCCCCCTTTCAACTCCCTCTCCCTTTGCTTTCTCCTTCTCTTCCCCCTTTCTTTATCTTCCTTCCCCCTTGCTCCCTCCCTTCCTTTCCCCTCTTCCTCCCCCTTGTTCCCTTTTCCCTTCAGTTTCTTTCTTTTCCTTCCTTCCCTCCCTCCCTCTTTCTCCCTCAGACCAGTTTTGCATCTCCTTTTGGTCATGTAACATCCCCAAGAGTTCATTTTTGTGAGCATTGCAATCGTCCCAAAAGGAATCTCCCAGGAGTCGCCATAACTCTCACGAGGAAAACTCATTCCCTTGAATATCTAGTGCAGTGTTTCCCAACCTTTTTTGAGCCGCGGCCCATTTTTTACATTTACAAAAATCCTGGGGCACACCACCAACCAAAATGACACAAAATGACACTCTAACACAGTCATACATATAGGTCAAACCTGCTCGTGATGCACTATGTGTGAGATATCTTCCCTGCATCGATGCATGCTTTTGTTTGCGGGTACAAGCCTACGCCGGTGCAGCCTCTGATGAAGCCATGAGCTCCGTCCACAGCCCAGGAGCCCCCCCGAAACGGTCCCGAGCTCTGCACTAGAACCGTCAGGCGAACCGCGCGGAGATTTCCATAACACCATTAGATTTATGAAACCTTAGCCTGCTACCCACCAACCTACTGCCATCCTTGCGGAGGACAAACGCCAATATGCTAACAGTAAAACGGATCTTTGGAAAGGCATCGTTTGTTCATCCCTAATTTGGAAAGGCAATCCATAACCCACATTTCAGGATACTCTGGATTAATTGCTATACTTCAATTGGGTTTGAATTTTTCACCCTTAGGTGGGACTACAGGTTAATTAGATGGTTTCTTTAAGTTTTGTTGCTAGTACCTTGCTCCATTATATGTATACTATCATGATATGAATACTCATTGTGATAATATGCATTCTATTTATGATAATGGCATACATGCCATGTATATTTGTATGATTACTATGAATATTGATGATATATTTAAATGTATTTAATTGCAACTTGCACTATATCTTTGATATGATCTTCAGGAATGGTAGAAAGACACACACGAAGGTCTTGCTCAACAGCTGGGAGTTATAGTTCACCCGCAATCAAAGAGCATTCTGAACTCCACCAATGATGGAATGGAATCAAACTTTCCACACAGAACTACCGTGTTTCCCCGAAAGTATGACACCCCCGATTGTAAGACGTATCGGGGTGTCAGAAGGGTCGGCTTATATAAGCCGTACCCCGAAAGTAAGACGTACCGCGGGCGGCATGGCGTGGCTTCCTGGCTGGGCGACGAGAGGCTCCCAGAGGGGCTCAAAAGGGACCCGGAATCCTCCTCTTCCTTCCAGCGGCGCCTTCCATCCTCCTCCTCTTCCTCCCAGCAGCGCGGTTCCCTCTCGCCGGTTCCGCCCCCTCCCTTCAGTGGAGGAGGGGCGGAGCCGCCGCCGGCAAGAGGGAAGAAAGCGCAGGCGGAAGTCCTGCCCGCACGGCGACTCAGGCGTCTTTCCCCGCCGCCCCCCCGCTCGCCCGCGCTCCAAACACAAGGGGGGCGGGGGCGAAAAGCGCCGGAGTCGCCGTGCGGGCGGGACTTCCGCCGGCGCCTTCTCCCTCTCGCCGGATCCGCCCCCTCCCTTCACTGAAGGGAGGAGGGGTGGAGCCGCCGCCAGCGAGAGGGAGAAGGCGCCGGCGGAAGTCCCGCCCGCACGGCGACTCAGGCGCTTTTCGCCGCCGCCCCGCTCGTGTTTGGACGCTGTCTTACTTTCGGGGAAACACGGTACCACAACCAAGAGAAAATACTATAAGAGTTTGGTGGGCATTGACTTTGAGTTTTGGAGTTGTAGTTCACCTATATCCAGAGAGCACTGTGGAGGGGAGGGAGGAAGACACAGGGCGAGTCTGCGCAGTAGCACCCGCACGGGTCATGTCTTCCTCCCTCCCCCCTCCTGCAGAAGCGGCAGAGTGAGCAAAGTGAGCAGAGCGAGGCTGGGAAGAAGGGAGCCCGAGTGGAGAAGGAAAAGTGTTCGGCAGGAGGGGGAAGAAATGATATTGGAGGTTCCAATTTCCCACGGCACACCTGATGATCTCTCACGGCACACTGGTTGGGAAACACTGCTCTAGTGAATGGGTATGAAAGGGATGGCGATTCCCCCTTTCAATGGCACATTTGTCGTTCTTACAAGGTAAGCCTTTGGCAACCCAAAACGAATCCATTTTTTAAAAGTTTTAATTTCCTTAAAAAAGATCTTATGGCTGCAGCATTTTTACATACGTTACTGCATTTAATTGAACAGATATCTCATTTTCAGTCATTCATATTAACAATAGCATAAATAACTACTATGCAGAAGAGGAAAAATGGCCAAATCAATACCTTTTCATCATAGACAACTATATACATATAATACATTTTCTTTCTTGTCTTGGTTGGTTTTGTAAATTGCACAAATTGCGGGCAAACACTTCAAACTGGTTCTTGTCTTGTTTTCCTTACTTACCTTTTAAAAACAAGTAAACAGACTCAGAAAAAGTATATACAGCTGAAGATAGAAGGTTTGTGTTAAGGTGCTTACAATGCGGGGCGGGGGTGCATTTGCGTTCAGTGCATTAAAAGAAGGGGATTGAAATCCCATCACTGTTCCATGTTCAGAAAAACCACTTGTATTGTCAAAGGCTTTCATGTCCAGAATCACTGGGTTGCTGTCAGGCCCGGATTAATCAATTTCGGCACCTTAGGCCAGTGTTTCCCAACCTTTTTTGAGCCGCGGCACACTTTTAACATTAAAAAAATCCGGGGGCACACCACCAACCAAAATGACTAACACAGTAAAGAACGGCTGGGGGTTGGTGGCCTGCTGGGAACAGCTGCTGGGAGTGCGAAGCCAGGGAGGGGCGGAGCCAGGCTGTGCCATGCCCGCCCCCTACCCCCGGCTTCACCTCTCCCAGCAGCTGCTCCAGCCTTGAGGGCAGTGCCTGGCCAGCGGTGCCAGAGCCAGCACAATGCTGGCTAGGCACTGTCCCCTCAAGGCTGGAGCAGCTGCTGGGAGTACCGAAGCCGGGAGAGGGGGCAGAGCCAGGCCGTGCCATGCCCCGCCCCCTCCCCCCAGCTTCAGCTATCCTACAGAGGAGCATGAGCGGTGGACGGGCTTCAGTGGGCGGGGCATTTCCACGCGGCTTCAGCGAGCGAGGGGCGAGAGTCATGGTGGGAGTCATGGCGGATTGGAGGCTGGCTGGGGAACCGGCCGAAGGAGGCGGCGCCCGGTCCCTTCTTTTTTCTTCGCCACTGCCCGGCCCTTCCTCCTCCTCCCCAAGCAGCAGGAGTTTGGCAGGAGGGGAGGAAGGGGGCAGAGAGCTTTCTCACGGCACAGCAGGAGGTCCGTCACGGCACACTAGTGTGCCACGGCACACTGGTTGAGAAAGACTGCCTTAGGCCACACTTTGGAATTACGCCCCCAAACCAACCTCTAATGCACCCCCCCACCTCCTCACCCGCACGGCTCCGCGCGCCTCCTTCCTCCGCACGCCCCAGGGGCGAGCCTTCTCTTACTTCCTCCTCTTCCTCCTCCTCACTCGCCATGCGCCCGGCTTCCTCCTCCTCGCTGCTCGCCCGGCGTCGCGGAGGAAGAGGAAGGGAAGCGCATGGTGAGGAGGAGGAGCAAGGAAGGGAAGGCTCGCCCCCGGGGTGAGCCTTCCCTTCCTTCCTCGCTCGCCATGCGCCCGGCTTCCTCCTCCTCGCCGCTCGCCTGGCGTCACGGAGGAGGAAGGGAAGCCCTGGCCCTGGGGCACGCGGAGGAAGAAGGAGGCGCGAGGTGGAGGAGGTGGGGGGGAGCCAACAGCCAAGGAGGAGTGCAGCAAAGGGGGGGTTGTGGGCCGGGCGTGCATGGCGCGCAGGCGCAAAAGTGCCCAAAGATCGAGTTTTTTTAAAACAAATTTTTGGGGATCTGGATCTGGCGCCCCCCCTCGGCTGCGCCCCTAGGCCATGGCCTAGTGTGGCCTTATGGGTGATCCGGGCCTGGTTGCTGTGAGTTTTCCGGGCTGTCTGGCCATGCTCCAGAAGCATTCTCTCCTGATGTTTCGCCTGCATCTATGGCAGGTATTATCGGAGGTTGTGAGGTCTGTTGGAAACTAGGACAATTGGGTTTATATATTTGGAATAATGTCCAGGGTGGGAGAAAGAACTCTTGTCTGTCTGAGGTAGATGTGAATGTTGCAATTAGCCATCTTGATTAGCATTGAATGGCCTAGCAGGTTCAAGGTCTAGCTTCTTACTGCCTGGGGGAATCCTTTGATTAGAAATGCTCCCAGAAATGCTGGACCACTCTTGCAACTACCACAGAGAAGTCGTTGAAATCCACACGCATGTGGACAATTTCAACAGAAAGGAGGAAACCATGAAAATGAACAAAATCTGGCTAACCAGTATTTTTTTTAAAAAAACTCTAAAATAAGGACAGTAAATAAAGAGCAACACTTAAAAAAACAGGAATTCCACACAAGAAACAATCAGGGCCAGCTATTCACCTCCCAACAAATGATTTCCCTGGGCAGGAAGCAACCAGACCTTGAAACTGCTGGTAAGCACATTTTGTTCATACAATTGAAAAGAGGAAGGAAGGAAGGAAGGGGAGAGGGAAGGGGAAGGAGAAGTAGAAGGAGAATCAAGCAAGGAAGGAAGGGGAAGGAGGGAGGAGAAGGGAAAGGAGGGAGGAAGGAAAAAAGAGAATGGAAAAAAGGAGGGAAGGGGAGAAAGAAAAAGAATGAAAGGAGGGAGAGGGGGGAAATGAAAGGGGGAAGGTATGAGGAAAGAAAAGGTTGGGAAGAGAAAGAAAAGAAGGAAGGAAGAGCGTGAGGGGAAGGAGAAGTAGAAGGAGAAGCAAGGAAGGAAGGGGAAGGATGAGTGGGAAGGGTGGAGAGAAGAAGGGAAGGAAGGAAGGGAAAGAATGGAAGATGGGAGGGATGGCAAGAAAGAAAAAATGAAGGGAGGGAGGGGGGAAATGAAAGGGGGAAGGTATGAGGAAAGAGAAAAGGTTGGGAAAAGAAAGAAAGGAAGGGAAGCGGGAGAGGAAGTAGGAGTAGAAGGAGAAGCAAGGGAGGAAGGAAGGGAAAGGGGAAGGAGGGGTGGAGAGAAGGGAAGGGAGGAAGGAAGGAAAAGAGAAGGGAAAGAATGGAAAAAAGGAGGGAAGGGGAGAAAGAAAAAGAATGGAGGGAGAGGGGGGAAATGAAAAAGAAGGTATGAGGAAAGAGAAAAAGTTGGGAAGAGAAAGGAAGGAAGGAAGATGAGGGAGGCATATGGAGGAGAGCAAGGGAATGTCCAAATGTTTGGACATTATTCCACAGATATATAAACCCAATTTTCCTAGTTTCCAAAAGACCTCGCAACCTCTGAGGATGCCTGCCATAGATGCAGGCGAAACGTCAGAAGAAAATGCTTCTGGAACACGGCCATACAGCCTGGAAAACTCACAACAAGCCAAAAACAACTTGGAAAGAGGCCAGATGTGTGAAAGATAATGTATGTAAATAGGGACACTTCTCCCGCACCAGGCCTTTCGAAACGCATATGGGCCTCCGGTGCAGAAGAATGATCTTTTGTGTGGGTCCTTTGTAAACTATGGAACCTTTCGATTTGCTCCGTGTGTCATGATTGTGCCTTTTCCGTACAACATTTTCTCTCTTCGCAATAGCTATTGGGATCACTCCAGGCCCATCTTCCAAACGCGATACCGAACAGTTCTTGGTTGCAGGAGTCAGCTTGCCGCATTGTCCGTTTGTCATGTTGAATGCTGCTACTATTGGATGCGGTTGTGGGAGGAACGCTTTGGGAGGAACGCTCCCTTTTGCAGACTAATCCAGTCGAGAGTGAAGTGAAGCCCACCTTGAGCGGAATAATCCATTTGGAGTGGAAATGTGTCCCAACTTTGCAGGATTATCCATTCTGAATGATTCCTTCTTTGCGCGTCTCCTTTTCTGGCACTTCGAGGAGCCAAGGCTGGTCACTTTGGCGAAGGGTGGATCTCCCTTTGGAGTCTGTGTGCGTCCAGTGTCCTAAGCAGAGGGAAATGGTGAAACCCAGTTTGAAGAGCCTTTGCCTGGCTTCACCTCCCTGTTCCTATGGGCGGTGTAGTCGCTATCAATGATGGGAGGGCAAACCGGCACAAAGGTTGACCTCGGTGCCGGACCACACCAGGCAGCGAGGCGTCGCCGAGTCCCTTGGTTGAGAAGCGGAGGCCTCAGTCCAAGTCCTTGCCGTTCTGGTCCTGATCTGCCTCTCGCTTGCGGTTGGCACTCTTGAAGAAGCCCAGCTGCAGAAATGCGAAGGTGACAAAAAGGCAGAGACGTCAGTGCCGCATTCGTAGGGATGCATTGGTAGAAATTGACCCCTTTCACAACGAGACCCCTGGCCTATGTCTATGCCAGTGTTTCCCAACCTTTTTTGAGCCGCGGCACACTTTTAACATTAAAAAAATCCGGGGGCACACCACCAACCAAAATGACACAAAATGAGACTCTAGCACAGTAAAGAATGGCTGGGGGGTGGTGGCCTGCTGGGAGCAGCTGCTGAGCGTGCCGAAGCTGGGGAGGGGAGGAGCCAGGCCATGCATGCCCCTCCCTCCCCTCAAAGCTTCAGCTCTCCCACAGCTGCTCCAGCCTTGAGGGGCAGTGCCAAGCCAGCAGTGGCAGAGCCAGCACAATGCTGGCTTGGCACTGTCCCCTCAAGGCTGGGGAAGCTGTGGGAGAGCTGAAGCCATGGGGGAGGGGGTGGAGCCAGGCCGTGCCATGCCCCGCCCCCTCCCCCCAGCTTCAGCTTCTCCAGCCTTGAGGGGGCAGTGCAAGCGAGGGGCGGGAGTCATAGCCCCCATCCCCGGCGCTGCTCTCCGCCATGACTCCCGCCCCTCGCTCGCTGAAGACGCGCGGAGGAGGAGGAGTGTGAGCTGTCGATGGGCTTCAGTGGACAAGGCTCAGCGAGCGAGGGGCGGGAGTCATGGCGGATTAGAGGCTGGCTGGGGAAACAGCCGAAGGAGGCGGCGCCCCGGCCCCTTCTTTTTCTTCGCCGCCGCCCGGCCCTTCCTCCTCCTCCCCCAAGCAGCAGGAGTTCGGCATGAGGAGGGGGGAAGGAAGGGGGGCAGAGAGCTTTTCTCGCGGCACAGCCAGAGGTCCGTCACGGCACACTACTGTGCCACTGGTCTATGCCCTCTCTGTCACGTGCACTTTTGTTTTTTCTCCTCCGCCACTGGTACATGACCCAGCTCAATCTCCAAACCAAAAAATGTTAACACCTCATGAACCAACCTGGACACGGCATATTATTTGAGAACACCAAAATGCTGGACCACTCTAACAACCGCCATGTCGGACTACACAGAGCAGGCATTGAAATACACAAGTATGTGGACAGTTTCAACAGAAAGGAGGAAACAATGAAAATGAACAAAATCTGGCTGCCAGTATTAACTCTTCGGCGTTGAGTATTTATGTCACAGCGGATAGGCAACAGAAATATAGAAGTTTAATTCCCCATCGGCCCAAAAACTCCAGTCTCTGTTCGAGTGAATAATGAAACTCTCATTCAATTCACAAGGTAAATAACTAAATATATAACTTTGTATTGAATTGTATTTAACAATAACTGGCAAAACACCGAAAAACAACAGCCATCACAGCTACCTTTCTAAACATCCTTTCCTCACAGATATTAAATCCCAACTGACAAATCCCAACTGTCACTTTGTAACGGAAATTCCTCAAGGTTCCATTTAGCAGTCTTGAGACAGCGCCATCTGGTGTCAAACATGTCACACTGCAGGTCATCTCAAACTGCGAAAATATATCTTGTGCTGACTCATGAATTGCTATTCAAAATGCAATAATCTGACATTAACCCACTGCCCCCCACTAAAATCAGGATGGTAAATAAATAGCAGCACTCAAAAAGCAGGGGAATTCCATATATGAAAAAATCAGGGCCAGTTAACACCTCCAAACAGGATTCCCCCAGGCAGAAAGCCTCCAGGCTTTGCAGCTGCTAGGCCATTAAATTTTATTTATTTATTTATTTCGCTTTCTTGGCTGCCAATCCCAAGGTGTCTCGGGGCGGCTCACAAATCAAGCAAAGTGCAACGCATAGTACATAAAAACATTTAAAACGTTAACAGCAATATTTAGAAATTAAGATAACAGATATAGTTAGACCAGAGCTATTTCACTGACAAGATTTCAACTCTCCGCCGGGACATTCCGGCCACGTTTGATACAGTTAGTGAACTCGAGACTCCGCCGCCACTCGGCGGGCCCACCTTCACCCGTTTCCAATTGCTGGACGCAGCAGCTGTCGACAAGTTACTAGCTGCAGCTAGACCAACTACATGCTCCCTCGACCCGTGCCCCTCCTGGCTTGTTAGAGCGTGTCGGGAGGGACTACGAGGCCCCCTGGGCACGATCATAAATAGCTCCCTTGAGCAAGGAGTCTTCCCGGGGGGACTGAAAGAGGCAATGGTGAGACCGCTGCTGAAGAAGCCGAATTTAGATCCTTCGGCTCCTCCAATTACCGGCCCGTTTCAACCCGCCTTTCTTAGGCAAGGTGATTGAGAGGGCAGCAGCGGATCAGCTGCAGCAGTTCTTGGAAGACACAGCTGGACTTGATCCCTTCCAGTCCGGCTTCCGTATTGGGCATGGGACGGAGACCGTGCTTGTCGCCATTACAGACCAACTTCGCCGCCAGCTGGACCAGGGTGGATCGGCACTGCTCGTCTTGTTAGATCTGACGGCAGCTTTCGACACTGTAGATCACGCACTGTTAACCCACCGTTTAGCCGGCTCCGGGTCGGGGGACCGCCCTTAAATGGGTGGCCTCCTTCCTCCGGGACCGGGGACAACGTGTGGGGCGCGGGAGGTCTCTGGGAGATTCCCACTTGACTGTGGGGTCCCCAGGGGCCATCCTCTCCCCTTATTATTTAACGTGTACATGCGCCCCCTGGCCCAGCTGGCCCGCGACTTTGGTCTGGAGTGTTATCAGTACGCTGATGACACCCAGCTTCTGCTGAGAATGGACGGCAGGCCGGACACCGTACCCGATTGTTTCCATCAGTGCCTAGAGGCCGTGACTGGTTGGCTGCGGCTAGCCGGCTGAAGGTGAACCCGTCGAAGACGGAGATCTTGTGGCCTGGTCGACCTGGGCGGGATGAGTGCCGGTTGCCTACCCTGGACGGCGAACGGCTTAGCCCGTCGCCTGTTGTTAAGAGCCTAGGTGTCCACCTGGACCCCCTGCTGACCATGGAGACCCAGGTCTCCGCGGCCAGCAGGGCGTCATTTTTCCACCTACGACAGGCTAGGCGACTGGCACCCTACCTTTCCAGGGACGACCTGGCCACGGTGATCCAAGCGACGGTCATCTCGAGATTAGACTACTGTAACGCCCTCTACGTTGGCCTTCCCTTGGCGACAGTTCGGACACTCAAGCTCGTGCAGAATGCCGCTGCTCGCTTGCTGACGGGAACGTCGGTAAGGGGAGCACATCACGCCCATCCTCGCAGCTGCACTGGCTGCCTATTGAGTACCGAATTGCCTTCAAGGTGTTGGTGTTAACCTTTAAGGCTCTACACGGCCTAGGGCCTGCTTACCTGAGGGACCGCCTTGCCCCATACATTCCCGAGATCACTACGTTCTGAGGAGTCGAATTTGCTCCTGATTCCATCGGTCCGCGCCTGTCACCTGTCTGCTACCAGGCAAAGGGCTTTCTCTGTGGCGGCTCCGGTACTCTGGAACTCTCTCCGGACGACGTCCGAGCTGCCACGGAGCTCATCCCGTTCCGCAGGGCCTGTAAGACCGCCCTGTTCAGACTGGCCTTCGGCTGGCGAGTAAGCCGAATGTACTCATCTTCCTAATCAGCACCCTGGTTCAGGGAATGCCATGGCATGCACATAAACTCAGGTTTCAAAGGCCTATCGGAATAGCCAGGTCTTACAGGCTTTCCGAAAAGCCAAGAGGTCATGGAGGGACCTAATCTCCGGTGGTAGGGAGTTCCAGAGTGTAGGGGCAATGATGGAAAATGCCCTTCTCGTCGAGGTAAGGCAGTAGACTTTGGCACTCGGGACAAGGAGAAGATCCTGGTCTTCTGATCTCGGTGATCTCATGGGACAATATGGGATAAGGCGGTCCCTCAGGTACACTGGCCCCAGACCATACAAGGCCTTGAAAGTCAAAACTAACACTTTGAAGGTGATCCGGAATGCAACAGGCAGCCAGTGCAGCTCCTGCAGGATGGGTGTAATACGGTGGCTCACAGGCGTGCCTGTGAGCAGACGGGCTGCAGCGTTCTGCACCAGCGTTCTGTTGGTCACCGACAGAGGTAGGCCAATGTAAAGAGCGTTACAGTAGTCAACAACAACAAAACTTTATTATGGTCACTGACCAGCACAAAGCGGGCACAAGCGCCCTAAGAAGAGAAGGACAACTCCCCAGTAGTCTAACCTTGAGATGACCATCGCTTGGATCACCGAGGCCAAGTCGTGACGGGACAGATAAGGGGCCAGCTTCCGAGCCTGGCGAAGATGGAAAAATGCAACTCGGCTAACCATGGAGATGTGAGTCTCCATAGAAAGCCGAGTATCCAAGTGGACTCCAAGGCTTTTTACTGAAGACGAAGGGCATAGTGCCACAACGTCCAGGGTTGGAAGCTGGAGATCCCCACCGCCCGGGTGACCTAGCCAAAGGATCTCCGCAGGGGCGGTCTAAGGTAATTTTAAATGGTAGGCGAACATTATTTTGGTGCCCCCAAAAACATTATTTTGCCCCCATGTAAAACAAATATACAATTATAATATCACAATACCATTAGTAGTATTATATTGTATCAATGTATATACAATATATTATACCATACTCATACTATATTATATCATAATTATTATACTACATTACAATATAATTATATTATAATATATTGACATTATAATACAATATAACATTCTATTATATTATTATTATATTATAATTATTATTATTTATTTCAATAAAATTATCCTCTACCAAATATTTTCATGACTCCTATAAAACTCAAATAACCCAAAATAAACTAAAATAAAATATTATATATTACTATTTTGTACAATACCACTATACTGCAATATTGTTTGTAATATTGCAGGTAATATAAAATATATCATTATTCTATTGTTATATTGTATTTTTATTATATTGTATGACAATATTAAGCAGAACTGTATAATAATCAACAAGAAATGCAATGTAAATGCATCAAAATTAGAATCTATTACCTACCACCAGTCTCATAATTCATAGGAGTCTCCCATAAGTCCAAAATTGGGATCCCAATGTAAATGTAAATAGAAAAACAGCCAAAATGTTCAAATGAGGTCGAATACAGGCAGCGCGGCCTGGGCAAACTTGGGCCCTCCCTCCCTCTAGGTGTTTTGGACTCCAACTCCCACAACTCCTCATAGCCTCAGGCCCCTCAGGTCTAGACAGAAATAGAGCCGAAGAAAGGAAGGAGGGAGAGAAGAGGTCACAGAGGAGGAGGAGGAAAGCCCTTCAGTCATTCCTTCACTTACACTTCCTTCACTGATTCTTTTCTCCTTCCCCGCAAACGTGCGCGGGTGGAGACAAAGGGAGAGGGGAAGCACTCCCTGCCTGACCGATAGGGAGTGCTTTGCTTACAGGCTTCTGCGCAAGGGAGCTACTGGGCATGCGCGGAGGTTTTCGCGCATGTGCAGTTGCTCCTGCGCTCAACTTCAGTTCTGGAGCAGCTGCGCCTGCGCGAAAACCTCCGTGCATGCCCAGAAGTGGCGTCGAAGCGCACAAGGCCGGGGCTCAAAAGCAGGCAGCTGTGGCACTGCCTGAGGAACATCGGCAGGGCCAGAATGGCGCCCCATGCGACCAGGATGGCGCCCCCTTCCCAGATGGCGCCCTAGGTGGCCACCTACTTGGCCTACCTTGTAGGACCGCCCCTGGATCTCTGTCTTCGCTGGATTCATCTTCAACCTACTGGCTTGCAGCCATCCAGTAATGGCTTCGAGGCAACGATGGAAATTATCGGGTACCGAGTCGGGCCGGCCCTCCATCCTCAGAATGAGCTGAGTGTCATCTGCGTACTGATGGCACTCAAGCCCAAAGCTGCGCACCAGCTGGGCAAGTGGTCACATATAGATGTTAAATAGTAGAGGGGAGAGAATGGCCCTCTGGGGAACCCCACATACTAGGGGGGAACCCTCGGAGTCCACCTCGCCCCTCCTCACTCGCTGTGTCTGGTTCCGGAGAAAGGAGGACAGCCAACTCAGAGCCGTCCCCCGGCCCCGGCAAGGCAGTGGGTCAGAAGATCGTAATCGACTGTATCAAACGCTGCTGTGAGGTCCAATAACACAAGCAGCGCCGATCCGCCTTGGTCCAGGTGGCAGCGCAGCTGATCTGTGATGGTGACCAGGACCGTCTCCGTCCCATGCCCCGAACGGGACGGAGATTAAATGATAATTTCCAACAGTGCCTTGAAGCCGTGACTGGCTGGCTGCATGCTGGCAGGTTGAGGGTGAACCTGGCGAAGACGGAAATCTTGTGGCTGGTTCACCCTGGTGGAGGGACTGTTCAGTTGCCTACCCTAGACGGCGTACCTCTGTGTCCGTCGTCCTCTGTGAAGAGCCTGGGAGTCCTGCTGGACCCTTGGCTATCAATAGTGGCTCAGATCTCCAATGCCAGCAGAGTGACTTTTTCCCATCTCCAGCAGGCTAGGCAACTGGCTCCCTATCTGACCAGGGAGGATCTGGCCACGGTGATCCAGGCCACAGTCACCTCGAGAATAAACTACTGTAATGACGACACTACGCTGACGACACCCAGCTCATTCTGAGGATGGAGGGCAGGCCGGGATCCATCCCCGATAATTTCCAACACTGCCTCGAGGCCGTTACTGGATGGCTGCGTGCCAGTAGGTTGAGGGTGAATCCGGCGAAGACGGAGATCTTGTGGTCGGGCCGCTCGGGTGGTGTAGATGTCCAGCTTCCGACCCTGGACGGTGTGGCGCTATGCCCATCGCCTTCCGTTAAGAGCCTGGGGGTCCATCTGGACTCCCAGCTGACCATGGAGGCCCAGGTCTCCGCGGTCAGCAAGGTTGCTTTTTTTCATCTGCGACAGGCTCGGAGGCTGGCCCCCTATATCTCCCGGAATGACCTGGCCACGGTGATCCAAGCTACAGTCATCTCAAGGCTGGATTACTGTAACGCTTTACGTTGGCCTTCCTTTGTCGGCGACCGGAAGCTCAAGCTGGTGCAGAACACTGCCACCCGGCTCCTGTCTGGAACCCCAGCAGGCCGCCACATCACACCTGTTTTGCAGGATCTGCACTGGCTCCCAATCGAGCACTGGATCTCCTTCAAGGTGTTGGTTCTTACCTTTAAGGCCTTGCATGGCCTGGGGCCAGCGTACTTGAGGGACCGACTCACCCCACACTGTCCCCCGAGATCACTACGCTCCGAGGATGCTAATTTGTTAGAGATACCCTCGGCGAAATCGGCTAAACTGACATCTACTCGCCGGAGGGCGTTCTCCGTTAAAGCTCCTACGCTGTGGAACGCCCTCCCGGCTGGAACGCGGGCTATAAAGGACCTGCTCCCGTTTAGACGCGCCTGCAAAACTTATTTGTTTAAGCAGGCCTTCGGTGAGTAGGTCCTGCCCATGTTCCGCTTTAGCCGCTGTCCTGGGGTGTCACGCTATCTAATTTCTGAACTGTACCTGGGGGTTTTGTATTTTGCTGTTTTAACTGTTTAATTGTCTTAGATGTTTTATCGCATTGCTTGTGTGTAGTTGTACCTTCGGTTCCTGTGAGCCGCCGCGAGCCTCAGGGAGTCGGCAGCATAGAAACCCGAATAATAAATAAATAAATAAATAAATAATGCCCTCTACATTGGCCTACCGATGTCGGCGATCCGGAGGCTCAAGCTAGTGCAAAATGCAGCTGCTAGGCTTCTTGCTGGTACGCCGATGAGAGCTCATAACACCGATATTACAGCAGCTGAACTGGCTACCAGTGGAGCACCGGGTCTCCTTCAAAGTGTTGGCTATCTCCTTCAAGGCCTTATATGGTCAGGGGCCATCGTACTTGAGGGACCGTCTCACCGCATATTAGCCCCAGAGGTCACTGCGCTCCACTGATCAAAATCTTTTGATGATTCCCAGCTGCCGCTCATATCGGCTGACATCGACAAGACGGTGAGCCTTTACGATCATAGCTCCAACTCTTTGGAACGCTCTGCCGGAAGATGTGCGAGCTTTGAGAGATCTGACAAAGTTCCGCAGAGCGGGGTGAGAAGAGCAGAATATAAATATATTATTATTATTATTATTATTATTATTATTATTATACCTTGTTTTTTCTTTCCACAAGGAGACTCAAATGTGCCAAATACTGAGGTCGAACTGTGCTGAATCTTCCTAGGTTCTGTGTTCTACCCGAGAGAAGTGTTCCTAGTTGTGTGTTTCAGCAGACGGACAGACAACAGACACAGGTACAAGGACTAACAGCATCCTACCTTCCACAGCGCCAGCACCAACAGCCCCAGCAGCAAGAGGCCGCCCAATGTGCTCCCGATGATGATCCAGATGGGGACCTGGGAGTCCTCCACCTTGGAGATTTCAAATACGATCTGCAAGAGCGGTATACAAGGGAGGTATTAGTGTGAACCCAATGAAGAGCAAGGAAGAAGGCCGGCAGATGCCCTTTTCAAGGAATATTGGAAGAAAGGGACGATGAAAGAGGAAAAAGAGTCTGGTTTGTGTTAAGTCAGTGTTTCAAACCAGTGTGCCGTGGCACACTAGTGTGCCGTGAATGATCATCAGGTGTGCCGTGGGAAATTGGCACTCTCCCCCCTCCTAGCAGCCCCCTCACAGGTTTCCAAGAAACAAATTGAGCCTCTCCGCTTGGATTTTTTTAAAAAAACTATTTTACTGGATTTTTCAAGAGTTCACCCCTCAAGGAACTGTTTATAACAGCTTCATGACATCCATAGTTAACTGGAAGCAAGTTTCACTCAGTGAAATTTCACAAAGTTCTGGAGAACAAGCCCTATGAGGAGCGGCTTGAAGAGCTGGGCATGTTTAGCCTGAAGAAGAGAAAGCTGAGAGAAGACATGATAGCCATGTATAAATATGTGAGAGGAAGTCATATATATGTTGTGTTCATCGAAACAGGCCCAGGTTTCACACTGAGTGTATAAATACATCTAAAAACATATTAACTATATGTATGACTGTGTTAGAGTGTCATTTTGTGTCATTTTGGTTGGTGGTGTGCCCCAGGATTTTGTCAATGTAAAAAATGTGCCGCGGCTCCAAAAAGGTTGAAAAACACTGTCTTAAGTTGATCTGACCGTCTTTTGTATTTTCCTTTTTTTGTTCCATTGGAAAGTACTTCTGGCGAATGCCAGGAGAGGGCGCCACTATCCCACTTTTTCAGGTTAAGTAAACTTGGAGAGAGAAAGTGTGCTGATTACCGTAGTTTAATGTGGCGCACAATCTTCTGTTGTCTGCAAGATATGAATTAAAGCAAGAGTCCCTTTCTCTCCCACATCACATACACACATCTCTTCCATAACAGATTCCTTATTTATTTATTTACGACATTTTTATACCGCCCTTCTCAGCCCGAGGGCGACTCAGGGCGGTTTACAGTTGGCAACAGTTCAATGCCACAACACAATAACAATTAAAAACAACTAAAAAGCATGAAACAATTAATATACAATATAAAATTAACATTTAAGATATTACAAAATATTAAAAACCATACAGCCTGAAAACATCGTGAGCGTAACCGTGTTGTGTTACTATTCAAGTCATCATCGGGTCATTCTGTAAATTCATATAGCTATGCTGTGCTCGGAAAAGCCTGTTCGAAAAGCCAGGTTTTCACCTACCTTCGGAAAGACCCAATCTTATCTCCCTAGGTAGGGCGTTCCACAGTTGAGGGGCCACCACCGAGAAGGCCCTGTCTCTCGTCCCCACCAAACGCATCTGCGAAGAAGGCGGGAGCGAGAGCAGGGCCTCCCTGGAAGATCTTAACATCCTAGATGGTTCATAAGGGGAGATACGTTCATATAGGTAAGTTGGACCTAAACCATTTAGGGCTTTATAGGCTAAATCCGGCACTTTGAATTGTGTCCGGAAGCAAACTGGCAGCCAGTGGAGCTGGCACAACAGAGGAGTTGTACGTTCCCTGAGCGCCGCTCCTGTTAGCAACCTGGCTACCGCACGTTGGACCATTTGCAGCTTCTGAACAGTCTTCAAAGGCAGCCCCATGTAGAGTGTGTTACAGTAGTCCAGTCTTTCTCAACCAGTGTGCCGTGGCACACTAGTGTGCCGTGACGGACCTCCTGCTGTGCCGCGAGAAAAGCTCTCTGCCCCCCTTCCTCCCCCCCTTCCTGCCAAACTCCTGCTGCTTGGGGGAGGAGGAGGAAGGGCCGGGCAGTGGCGAAGAAAAATAAGAAGGGACCGGGGCGCCGCCTCCTTCGGCTGTTTCCCCAGCCAGCCTCCAATCCGCCATGACTCCCACCATGACTCTCGCCCCTCGCCCACTGAAGCCCGTTCACCGCTCATGCTCCTCCTCTGTAGGAGAGCTGAAGCTGGGGGGAGGGGCAGGTCATGGCGCGGCCTGGCTCTGCCCCCTCCCCCGGCTTCGGCACTCCCAGCAGCTGCTCCAGCCTTGAGGAGACAGTGCCAAGCCAGCATTGTGCTGGCTCTGGCACCGCTGGCTTGGCACTGCCCCCTCAAGGCTGGAGCAGCTGCTGGGAGAGGTGAAGCCGGGGGTAGGGGGTGGGGCATGGCGCAGCCTGGCTCCGCCCCCTCCCCGGCTTCGGCACTCCCAGCAGCTGCTCCCAGCAGGCCACCAGCAGGCCATGTTCATTACTGTGTTAGAGTGTCATTTTGTGTCATTTTGGTTGGTGGTGTGCCCCCGGATTTTTTTAATGTTAAAAGTGTGCCGCGGCTCAAAAAAGGTTGGGAAACACTGCAGTAGTCTATACGGGATGTAACCAGAGTGTGGACTACCGTGGCCAAGTCAGACTTCCCAAGGTATGGGCGCAGCTGGGGCACAAGTTTTAACTGTGCAAATGCTCCCCTGGTCACTGCCGAAACCTGGAGCTCCAGGCTCAGTGATGACTCCAGGATCACACCCAAGCTGCGAACCTGCGTCTTCAGGGGGGTGTAACCCCGTCCAACACAGGCTATAACCCTATCCCCTGTTCGGCCTTACGACTGACCAGGAGTACCTCTGTCTTGTCTGGATTCAATTTCAATTTGTTTGCCCTCATCCAGACCGTCACAGCAGCCAAGTTCAGGACTTTGACAGCCTCCTTAGTAGCAGGTGGGAAGGACTGACAGAGTTGGACATCATCTGCATACAGATGACATTGCGCCCCAAAACTACGGATGATCTCCCCCAGCGGCTTCATGCAAATGTTAACAACATGGGAGACAGTATAGAACCCTGAGGAACCCCACAAGACAATGGTTGTGGGGTTGAGCAGGCGTCTCCCAATAACACCTTCTGGGAACGATCCTCTAGGAAGGACTGAAGCAGCGAGGCGTCTCAGAAGGATACCGTGGTTGACGGTATCGAAGGCCACTGAGAAGTGCAGCAGAACCAACTGGGACACACTCCCCCTGTCCAGCTCTCGCCGTAGATCAGGGCTGTCCAACTTCTACCGGGTCCAGGGCCGGAATAGAGGTCACTGATGACCTCGGGGGCCGCTCGGCCCCGCCCCCAGGCCCCGCCCCCAGCCCAGGCCCCGCCCTCTCCTAAAGCTGTCATTCTCCCTCCTCCTCCTCCTCCCGGGCACTTTCCCGGGCGCCACGGCGCCTGGGAAAAGAGGAGGAAGAGGAGGAGGAGGAGAGATTTCCCTCCTCCTCCTCTTTCCCAGGCACCGTGGCTGTCCCTTGCGCCACGGCGCCCGGGAAAGGCACCCTGCCTTCCTAAAGAGGAGGAGGAGGGGCAGACGGCGGCGCCAAGAGCAGCGCGTCACAGGCCTGGCGTGACGCGCTGCCCCTTGGCACCGCCTACTCCTCCTTTTCGGCGCCCCCCCCGCCCTTCCTAGGGCGGGGGAGCCGCCATAAAAGGGCAGAAGGCGGCACCAAGGGCAGCACGTCACAGGCCTGGCGTGACGTGCTGCCCTTGGCGCCGCCTACTGCTCCTTTTCGGCGGAGAGAGGGACGGAGGGCGGTGCAGGGAGGAGGAGCTAGCTCTCTTCCTCCTCCCTGCCCCGCCTCCCCCTTCCCCCCGGCCGCCATTTTTTTAAAAAAAAATAGATTTTTTTAAAAAATTAAAAATGGCGGCTGGGGGCATAGCTGGGGCCGTGCCCAACAGGCTGGGGGGCCGGATCCGGCCCCAGGGCCACCAGTTGGACAGCCCTGCCATAGATCATTTACTAAGGCGACCAAGGCTGTCTCGGTACCATGCCCCGGCCTAAAGCATAGTCTTCCAAACCCAGAACACTATGTAAGTTGGTTTTTGTTCCTGGATTATAAGTGTCATTTCCTATTTGGTTCTATCATAAAAACATGGGAAAAGTTTATTAAACTGCCGAAACTTTGTTCTTGAGCCCCAAAGGACTGCATCTGATGGGTAAATATTCAACTAGAAGAGCCCCATTGTATCAGTGGGGGTAAGGTAAGTGTTGGTCATCGTTTAATTGGCGGTTCGAATCCGGGGAGCAGGGTGAGCTTACACATGTCAGCTCCAGCTTTTCATGCGGGGACATGGGAGAAGCCTCCCACAGGAAGGCAAAACACCAAAACATCCGGGTGTCCCCTGGGCAAAGTCCTTGCAGATGACCAATTCTCTCACACCAGTAGTGACTTGCAGTTTCTCAAGTCGCTCCTGACACAAAAATAGTTGATTCAATGGTCTGTTCTCGTAGGGATGGATTTGGGCGGCTCCTTCCAAATCCCAGCCCTCATTTGAACGTGAATCCGGGATGTAACTACTGCTGAAGTTCAAAGTAGGTTGCAACATGCAAACTGAATCCAGTCAAGACAGAGGTCCTCCTGGTCAGTCGAAAGGCCGAACAGCGCATAGGGTTACAGCCTGTGTTGGATGGGGTTACACTCCCCCTGAAGATGCAGGTTCGCAGCCTAGGAGTGATCCTGGACTCATAGCTGAGCCTGGAACCCCAGGTCTCGGCGGTGGCCAGGGGAGCTTTCGCACAGTTAAGACTCGTGCGCCAGCTGCACCCATATCTTGAGAAGTCTGATCTGGCTACGGTCGTCCACGCTCTGGTCACATCCCAAATAGATTACTGCAACGCACTCTACGTGGGGCTGCCTTTGAAGACAGTTTGGAAACTGCAATTAGTCCAACGGGCAGCAGCCAGATTACTAACGGGGAGCTACATACAGGAGCATACCACCCCCTGTTGTGTCAGCTCCACTGGCTGCCTGTCCAATTCCGGGCTCAATTCAAAGTGCTGGTTTTGACCTTTAAAGCTCTATACAGTTCTGGCCCAGCTTACTTGTCCGAACGCATCAACCGATACGTCCCATCTCGTACCTTAAGATCATCCGGGGAGGCCCTGCTCTTGCTCCCACCTACTTCTCAAATGCGGTTGGTGGGGATGAGAGAGAGGGCCTTCTCGGTGGTGACTCCCCATCTGTGGAATGCACTCCCTATGGATATACGATCAACCCCATCCCTCCTGGCATTCAGGAAAAAAGTAAAATCCTGGTTATGGGACCAAGCATTTGCACATTAGCACGATACGGCACTTTAGATTGGATTGAAATGGCAAACCGGTGGACAAGACCCAATGCTTCAATTATGGACGGAATACTGTTTTAACTGATGTGAATATATATGATGTATTTTAATGTTAATTGTATTTTAACGAATTTTAATGCCAGCTGTAATTTAATGTATTTAATTTTAACTGTTTTGGGGTTTTTATTATATGTATGCTGTGTTGGCATCGAATTGTTGCCGTTGTTAGGCCACTCTGAGTCCCCCCTCGGGGGTTGAGAAGAAGCGGGGTAGAAATGGTGGAAATAAATAATAAATAAATAAATAAACATGTCAGAAGTCAGGGCTATCTCCCTCTGGGCAAGCATGAAGAGAAGGGGAAGCCAAGATGCTCACCTGCCGACTGGGATCCTCTTCTCGGAAGACGAAGGCGCTGCGGAATCCTCTCTGCAGCGCGGCATTGATCACAAACCTCAGGGACTTGAATTTCATCTGGAAAGGCAAAGAGGGAGAGAGTCCGATGGGGCAGGAAGATGAGATGATGCAATGACCCGACAGAACTTCCTTCCATTTTAGGAAATAATAAAAGCAATGCTCTAGTACAGGGCAATTATTTTTTCCAAGGGGCCACACGAGAGCCAAAAAATATTACGGCGGGCCGCACCTAAAGGCTGAACTACATTCTAACCTACTGTACATTATTTATTTATTTACTATATATTACACATCATTAATATTAACATATTAATATATCAAGAAATATTCATATATTATTAGTATTGATATCATAATTATTATATTATAGTATATAATATATATACCGGAGGGCATGTAAGACCGTTCTCTTTAGACTTGCCTTTAGTTGAAACCCGGAAATGTAATCTGCCTGCCAATCATTGTTTTGTATGAGTTTTTATGTAGTTTTAATATTTGATGTACCTGGTGTTTTATTATGTTATGTAATCCGCCCCGAGCCTGCAGGGAGGAGCGGAATATAAAATCGAATAAATAAAAAATAAATATATATTGACATTATAATATATTGAAATTATAATATAATATAACATTATACTATATATTATATTATTATTATAAAATTTTTATAAAATAATAATAAAAACCACTAAAATAAAATGAAATTCAAGAAGACAAGGTGCGAACCAAGATGGAGGCTGACATCCTCAAGAGAGGAAGGATCCCAAGATGGAAACGCCCAATGGACCCAGCCCAGAGGATGGCAAAGCGGGCCCAGCCGCCACTGCAGCAGAGCAGAGCAGAGCAGCGGACAATAGGAGGCTGCAGGCCTCCGCCCGCTCTCGCCCCCAGCCGTTCCCCAGCTGATCGCCCTGCCGCGGAGTGCCTGCCATCCTGGCTTTAGAGTGCTTGCCATCCCGGGAGGCGATCCGGGCCTGCAGCAGGAGCAGTCGGCGACCTGAGGCGGCTGATCGCCCTGGCGACCCGAAAGACGATCAAGTCTTCCAGGTCTCCAGGGCGATCAGCCGCCTCAGGTCGCCGACAGCTCCCGCTGCAGGCCCGGATCGCCTCCCGGGATGGCAGGCACTCCAAAGCCGCCACTCCTCCGATTGTTCTCCGTAGCAGCGGGCTGTCTGCCGACGCAGGCCCCAGAGCCCGCGATGAGATGGCGGCAGCGGCACCCCTTCTTCTTGGCTCCACCCCTGATGCCCTTTTTCATGGGCCAGACAGAATCGGCTGCCGGCCCGCATCTGGCCCGCGGGCCGTAGGTTTCCCAGGTCTGCTCTAGTAGAAGGTGTATTCTTTTGCTTCCACTTTGTGGAAAACTAGGTTTTATGAGCAGAGGAAGCATTGGTCCTTAACAGTGGCCAGACTGGAGCTGTCCAAGGTGTTGGGCCAGTTTTGGAGGTGATTTTCAGCACTTTGGAGAACTTTTTGAAAGCCCAAAATGGAATCACTTCTCAGACTTGTGGGGATAAAGATGGGGGCCTTAAATCGCTGTTTATTTTAGAAGTCTGATTTCATCACCAAAGTTGGATGAAATTTGGGGGCAGGAGCATTGAATAAATTGGCACTCCCATGGCATAATAGATGGCAATGTCCAGCGGCAGAGAATTCCACATGGCTTTGAAGACACCAAGCTAAATGAGATACGAATTAGATCAGTGTTTTTCAACCTTTTTTGAGCCGCGGCACATTTTTTACATTTACAAAATCCTGGGGCACACCACCAAACAAAATGACACAAAATGACACTCTAACAGAGTAATACATATAGTTAATATGTTTTAAAATGTATTTATATATTCCTGTGAGAGCCGTTGAGCAGTGGAACTCTCTGCTCTGGAGTGTGGTGGAGGCTCCCTCTTTGGAGGCTTTTAAGCAGAGGCCAACTGTCAGGGGTGCTTTGAAGGCAATTTTCCTGCATATGGGGTGAAAGAGGCCCACGAGGTCTCCTCCGACTCTAGGATTCTATGAATCTCTGGCTATTCCAAAGGGATTCCAGCCTGAAGGGCCAGAGAGCAGAGCTCAAGAGGCAGGAGGGAAGCCCGGAAGTCAAGAGGTGGGACTGGGCTGTCTAGCTCTTCCAAAGGGATACGAGTCTCTTATAGTCTGATATGGGAGCTGAAGAGGCCGGAGGGGAGGCCGAACACAGAGGAAGAAGAAGAAGGCAACTCTAGACTCAGGGTCCAAACGGAAGGACATTCGCACGAGCGATTTGTAGAAAGAAGCGCTAACGTGCTACCTTCCGCTTGGACCCTGAGTCTAGAGTTGATGACCATAATACCGGGGAGGAGCGGCTAAAAGACCCCAGCGCCCTGAGGAAGCGTGGTAAACGCGAAACGGCCTTCTGGCGTCGTTACCCCTTGCCGTAGGCGCCTGCCCATCGAGCAGTTGCCAGCTCACCCTACTCCGAAGACTCCCCCGTCGACTCGGTCCCCAATCCGTGAGTGAATTGGCTCCGGATTACCCATAGGGGTACACAGACTGGATGTTTGCGCCTTGATGCCCAATGATTGTCTGTAAGGGCTGTATAACTAACTGTGCTCAATAATATATGTTAACACATTGCACTGTAAGTGAGATTGGTTCGACATAGAGCCACATGTTATATGTTATAGAATATTACATTTTGATATTTTTTGCTATCAAGCGTATTTTGATTTATGCAACATACCGGTCTGCCCCTTCAATTGTGTATGGGATAGCGTTGTGTATTAGCAGTGTTCAGGGAGGCCACACCGTCCCTTTCTCGGCCCCGGAGCGATCATTCCACCCCTCTCCGCCCCTAAGGCCACTTCCTCCCGCCCCTCTCCTACCACCACCTCCTTCCTTCCTCATCGCCCGTGTCCGCCTCGTCAAAATGGCGGCGGCGGCGTTTGCTGCGAAGGGGACGGGGTCAGAGCGACATTACTCCCTCCCCCCTCCGGAGAAGAGGAGGCCAATGGAAAGCCAAAGGACGGGCCCTTGTGCTCCCAATTGGCCGCCCGCGAGGTTTCTCGCCGGCTGCCACTCTCGGCCCCGCCCCGCCCTTCCGCCGGACTCATTCCCATGCTTAAAGGGACAGAGGCCAATTTCCCACGGCACACCTGATGATCGTTCACGGCACACTAGTGTGTCACGGCACACCGGTTGGGAAACACTGAATTAGATGGTTTGTTTTGTAGAGGCAGCTCCTGCTAAAGTAATCAGAGGCCTCTGTTTGCCAAGGCATGTGCTTTCCCTCTCCTCTGTATCTTCTTTCCTTGCTTTGTAAACCAACAATGCATCGTTGGGGACATCGTGTTTTGCGAGAAGGGAAACGGGTGAGTATAGGAAGAAGTGTTTATGATTCTCCCTTTGTCTAACATACTAGGTGTTGAATTTCAATGCAGAGGAGAGGCCCTGGTGCGCCTCTCAGTGCCAAAAGGGACGCAGCTGCTCCCGATTTATCCCTTTGGTGTCGCAAAAGCAATCCCTGTCGATGTGGCACTGGGAAGCATGAGCCGCCGATTTCTCTTAACTAAAGATGAGACGAGAGGTTTCAATTTGGGAAGCAGCTGGAGAAAAGACATGAGCACCATGTTTAAATATGTGAAAGGATGCCATAATAAGGCAGCGGAGGAGGAGGAAGCAGCCTCCAGAACTCAATGGAGCCATGGGTTCAAATTGCAGGAAAGGAGATTCTTCTTAAACTTTAGGAAGAACTTCCTGACCGTAAGGAGAGCTGTTCAGCAGCGGAACTCTCTGCCTCAGAATGTGGTGGGAGCTCCTTTGGAGGCTTTTAAGCAGAGACTGGATGGCCATCTGTCGGGAGGAATTTGGTTGTGCTTTTCCTGCCTGGTTGGACTGGATGGCACTTGGGTTCCCTTCCAACTCTATGATTCTATGATTCAGGCATCTCTGAGTCTCTCTTGGGTTTGGAGAGCCCTGCCTGCTTTGGGAACTGCTTTGGATACCAATGCCTTTGCCAACTGACTCTTACCGCTCTCAGCGATTTCATCCAGAGGTTGCCATACAAGAGGAAGCTGACTTCTCCATTGGCTGCCAGGTTCACGTTGCAGTCTATTGAGATCACATCAGAGTTGCTGTGATTCTGTAGGAAAAGGGAAGAGGGGAGATGGTGTCGGACGGACTGATATGCACTGTCAATCCTCCCTCATCTATCTATATATATAATCCTTCATGTGGTGGTTCCTGTCTTATAGACAAAGAAACCACACAAGGCAGACACACAAAAATAGCCCACATACCCAGAAAACCCTACGAGAAATGCATACCACACCCCCAAAAGAACCAACGGCCACAAATCTGAAAAAACATTAAGGACTACAACTCCCATGATTCCACACACCACCTCCCTCTGGCAGATTACAGTGTCGGAATGTTGGTGGAGCTGGCCACTTATTATTATTATTATTATTATTTCACATTTGTCTGTCCCCCCCAACGGCTCGGGCGACTTACAACAGTTCGTAAAAATACAATTGTCAGATAACTCATAAACCACAGTAATACCATTAAGATGGAATTACAATTAGAACAGTTGAAGCAACAAATGGAGTCGCAGTGGGCTGACAGCTAGGCGGTGTGAGCTACAGTTTAGCTAACTCCGAAGGCTTGTTGGAACAGCAATGTCTTAACTGCTCTCCTGAACGGGAGGAGGCCCTGGGTGGCACGGATGCCGGCGGGCAGTGCGTTCCACATGGTAGGGGCTGCAACAGAGAAAGCCCGGGCGGCGGGTTGCGGACAGATGGTAGGTCCTCACATTTGGGATGACCAGGAGGTTTAGCTCTTCGGAGCGCAGTGATCTGGTGGGATGATATGGGACAAGGCGGTCCCGCAGGTACACTGGCCCCAGACCATGTAAGGCCTTAAAAGTCAGGACTAACACTTTGAAGGCAATCCGGCATTCAATTGGGAGCCAGCGCAGTTCGCGCAGGATTGGCGTGATGTGGTGGCCAATCGGGACCCCTGCCAGGAGTCGCGCTGCAGCGTTCTGCACCAGCTTGAGTCTCCGGATTACCGACAGAGGAAGGCCAATGTAAAGAGCATTACAGTAGTCCAGCCTCGAGATGACCGTGGCTTGGATCACTGTGGCTAAGTCGCGCCGGGACAAATAGGGGGCCAGCTTCCTCGCCTGGCGAAGATGGAAAAATGCTACCCTGCTGACGCTGGAGACTTAGAGCCATTTATGCAAATACTCCCTCAGTTAGAATGTAGAAGCTGGGAGCCACCCCACTGCCCCGACAGTTTAGACTGTCGGAATGTTGGTGGTGCTGGCCACTCAGAGCCGTTATGCAAAACAGACAGCTAATACAAGGCAATCCAAAAGGTGGAAGCTGGTGACGGGACTAGCAAAAGGAAGGGAAAAAGGGTAGGGAGGGAATGAAGAGAGGGAGACAAGGGGAGCAAGAACTGAAACAGAAAGGGGAGGGATGGCAGGAAGGAGGGAAAGGAAAGAAGAAAGGGAAGGAGAAGAGGCAGGAGGACAGAGAGAAGAGAAAAGCTGAGGGATGAGGGGGGAGGGAAGAAAGGAAGTATAAAAGGCAGGAAGGGATGTTACTGTTGGTCTTCACCACATGCACACACATATGTACATATAGGCATGCACATATACACACATATATACATGCACTGAAATATACACATGCACACATACATACACACATCTGTACTTACACACATCTACACATATACACGCATATACATATACAAAAACACACATACATAAGTACACACATATACATGCATATACATATACACATATACATAACTACACACACATATACACACACACATATGTACACATAGACACAAATCCATATATATACATACACACACACACAAAACACATATATATAGACTGGGACACAGGAAAGAGAAAAAGACACAGCAGCGCGTGACCGAGTACAGCTAGTTCCCTATGAATTTGGCTCAATTTGCCATCCCAACCTTCCCATTGTCTGTTCCTGTTGAGGGCATACCCAAATATTACCCCCTACCCCAGTGTTTCCCAACCGGTGTGCCGCGGTACACTAGTGTGCCGTGAGCGATCATCAGGTGTGCCGTGGGAAATTGGAACCTCCAATACCCTTTCTTCCCCCTCCTGCCGAACACTTTTTCTTCTCCACTCGGGCTCCCTTCTTCCCAGCCTCGCTCTGCTCGCTTTGCCTCGCTTTGCTCACGCTGCTGCCATTTTGATCTGAGGGGGCAGCGTGAGTGTGTTCAGGAGGGGAGGGGGGAAGGAGGAAGATGTGAGGCGAGTCTGCGCAGTAGCGCCAGCACGGGTCACGTCTTCCCCCCTCCCCTCCTGAAGAAGGGAGCCCGAGTGGAGAAGAAAAAGTAAGTGTTCAGCAGGAGGGGGAAGAAAGGGCGCGAAGGGGAAAGGGGAGGAAGAGGTCTCTGTCAAAAGCTGGCATGGGCAAACTTGGACCTTGGACCACTTTAAGGTCCCTAAAACAGGCATGGGAAAACTTCGGCCCTCTGGGTGCTTTGGACTCCAACTCCCACCATTCCTAGCAGCCTCAGGCCCTTTTCCTTTTTCTCCCTCAGCCACTTAAGCAGGAAAGGGCCTCAGGCTGTTAGGAATGATGGGAGTTGGAGTCCAAAGCACCCAGAGGGCCGAAGTTTTCCCATGCCTGTTTTAGGGACCTTAAAGTGGTGAGCCTCCTTCCAACATTGTGATTCTGGATAGAAAACAAACAACAACATAACATAACATTGTTTGAGTCCACAGTGCTCTCTGGGTGTAGGTGAACTACAACTTCCAAACTCAAGGTCAATTCCCAAGCAAACCCTTTCAGTACTTTCTGTTGGGAATGAGAGTTCAATATGCCAAGTTTGGTTCAATTCCATTGTTGCAAGAGTTCAGGATGCTCTTTGTTTGTGTGTTAACTATAAATCCCAGAAACTGTAACTCCCAAATGTCAAGGTCTATTTTCCCCAAACTCCATCTGTGTTCACATTTGGGCATATTGAGTATTCATGCCAAATTTGGTCCTGATCCAACATTGTTTGAGTCCACAGTGCTCTCTGGATGTCGGTGAACTACAACTCCAAAACTCAAGGTTAATGCCTACCAAATCCTTCCAGTATTTTCTGTTGGTCTATTTTGACATTGCTCCCAAAAAAAAATACATTTAAAAACAGAAACTATTTTACTGGAAAAGGTCATTTTTGGCTTTTGAGGGACATAAAAGTGGGTCACTAGAGGCGGAAACAGCTGATAGAATAATTGAATGGCCTCCAATGGCATTTCACCTGGCACTTCTGCTTGCACATTTTTGTAGCCTGGTCAGATTCTGAGTGTTCGGAAGGTGAGGCAAGAGATCCTGGAAGAGATGCAGAGGGCCCAGAGAGAAATGTTTCAGAATCTCCTGGCAGTTCCCAAGAGAACAGTGAAGGCCATTCTCATGGGAACCTGCCAGAAGTGCAGACTGAAGGAAGTGGGGGAAACCTTGGGAAGTCTGATCTGGCTACAGTCGTCCATGCTCTAGTCACATCCCGAATAGATTACTGCAACACACTCTACGTGGGGCTGCCTTTGAAGACAGTTCGGAAACTGCAATTAGTCCAACAGGCGGCAGCCAGATTTCTAATAGGAGCTACATACAGGGAGCATACCACCCCCTTGTTGTGTCAGCTCCACTGGCTGCCGGTCCACTTCCGAGCTCAATTCAAAGTGCTGGTTTTGACCTACAAAGCTCTATATGGTTCTGGCCCAGTTTATTTGTCCGAACGCATCAGCCTCTACATCCCACCTTACACCTTAAAATCATCCGGGGAGGCCCTGCTTTCGCTTCCGCCAACATCTGAAATGCGGCTGGCGGGGACGGGAGATAGGGCCTTCTCGGTTGTGGCCCCGCATCTGTGGAATGCGCTGCCAAATGAGATACAATCGACCCCATCCCTCCTAGAATTTAGGAAAAAGGTAAAATCTTGGTTGTGGGACCAGGCCTTTGCACAATGACATAGCACAGCCCCATGTAAGCCGCTCCAAGTCCCCTTCGGGGAGATGGATGCGGGTTAGAAATAAAGTTTTTTAAAAATTATTATTATTATTATTATTATTATTATTATTGCAGCACTTTAACACGAACGGACTGGCTTGGTGACAGAGATGAGGACACAGTTTTGCTGTTTTTAGAAATTGGTTGTGTGGATTGAACATTGTTTTAATTGTTATTTAACTGATTGTTGGATTTTGTTTAATTAATGATTTTGTGTCAATTTTGTGTATGTTTTTATGGCGATTTATGTGTTAGGCATCGAATTGCTGCCTCTGTTAGCTACTCTGAGTCCCCCCCGGGGGTTGAGAAGGGTGGGGTTTTTATTTATTTATTTATTTATTATACTATTTTTATATGCTGCCCTTCTCAACCACGGAGGGGACTCAGAGCGGCTTACAGCAAAGAACAATACTGCCAGAGTGGCTTACAATGTACATATAACAATATTGCCGGAGTGGCTTACAGCAAACTGAAAAACAACAAATAACATTACTGTCATAGCACAACAGTAGACATGCTGTAAATAAATAAATAATATTTATAATATTTTTTTGTTGAGATTGGAGTTGAGACAACAGGACTTCCAATTAAGAACTCACTTCTCCAAGTGGCTTCAAGATAAGGCCCAGGAGGCAAGTGCAAACGAAATGATCTCATGGGAAAGATTTTGACTTTTTAAAAGTGGTTAATGCGTGTACAATCCTTGTGAGAGCAATGCTGCATTCAGGCGCAGAGCTCTCAATGTCAAAGGACATGAAATTAATGTAACCAAGGGTCAAGCTGTTCCTGTGTTCTGGTCTTGTGAGGCATCGTTTGGCTTGTCCTGAATGTATGTCTCTTGTTTCTGAATGGCATCATTTTGCTTGCCTTGGATTTATGTACCTTGCCTTTGCATATCACACTGGAGTTATTTTAGAGACTTTCTCTAAAGGGATTTTTGGACTTTTGGCTTCTATGGGCATAACCTTTTGAGTGTTGATCCCTTGTTTATATTTGCTTGTTTTTCATATATCCAGCTTTTATTGTACTCTGCTTTTAATAAACTTACATTGGATTATCTGGACAGTGTGTGGTTTGTGGTGAAAAGAGGCTTCAGGGCCCTAGTGCAACACAAGTAATCATAGCTCTATAACTTGGGCACATAAAAGGGACCATGGAAAATGCCTCACTATAGTATCACAGAATAGTACTATGTAACCAAATTTTAAAAAATCTTCTGTTCCTGGTTTGAAAGGGTTATTTCCTGTTTAATTGTGTGGTCTTTACTTTGAAAGTAATTGTTTTACTCCAGAAACTTTGTTTTTGTAGGTGTCACAAACTATGTCGAATTGGTTGAGACTCAAATGTGGCGCAGCTGGCTAAGTGTCAGCTGCATAAGATCTCTCTGACCAGTAGGTCATGAGTTCGAGGCCTGCCCAGGTCGAGGTGGGTGCTCAACCTTTGAGTGTAGCCTGCTGTCAACCTTTGAAGCCCGAAAGACAGTTGTATCTGTCAAGTAGGAGATAAAGGTACCACATTAAGTGGGGAGGCAAATTTTGACTGAATTATGAGGCCATTAAAGAACTCCAGGAATGCTGAGGAATGCGGAAGGAACAACAAGGGACGCTGGGAACGCTGAGAGATGAGGAGTGTATCAGCTCCCCCTGGTGGCCAGATTTTGCCTCTGTTCGTTTATATGTGTGTATGTGGAAACGGCAGGGATTGTCTGCTAAGTATGTTTACCTGTAATCCGCTCTGAGTCCCCTTCGGGGTGAGAAGAGCGGAATATAAATAAAGTGTATTATTATTATTATATTTATTGAAAAACTTGAGCAGGATGTCCCTAATGGATAGAACCAGTTAGGAAATGGTATTTGTAACCCAGGAACAAAAACTGTGTTACATAGTATAATATAATCCGGAAGTGGGGACTGGCTTACCAGCTGTGGATGGCGTCCCAAATCCTCATCCGAGGGCGCCCTGCGGTAGTCTGTATTGTTGCCTCCGATGTGGCATTTCATGGTTTCCTGAGAGACAGAGAGAAAAAGAGGCAGACGGTCCTTGAGCACGGTCGTCCACGCTCTTGTTACTTTCCAAATAGATTACTGCAATGCGCTCTACATGGGGCTGCCTTTGAAGACGGTTCGGAAATTCCAATTAGTCCAACGGGCGGCAGCCAGATTACTGAGTGGAGCGTCATACAGGGAACATACCACCCCCCTGTTATGTTAGCTCCACTGGCTGCCGGTCCATCTCTGAGCCCAATTCAAAGTGCTGGTTTTGACCTATAAAGCTCTATATGGTTCTGACCCAGCTTACTTATCCAAACATATCTGCCTCTACATCCCACCTCGTAACCTAAGCTCGCAAGCAAGTAAGTTCATCCATTTGAGTTCTGTGCATGAAAGGTTTATACAGACTACAATTATTTCACATGCGGAACTAGGGGATGTGTATATTTACTTCCATGCTCTTGCCCTAAATTTTACGTGGGCCAGACTAAACGCTTTTTAAAAACAAGGGTGGGGGAACACAAGTCAAGAATATTGACAGGCAACGAGGATTCGTTTCTGTATAAACATTTCAAATTTGTACACCAATCCAAACCAGAGTTCCACTTCATGGGTTTAGCGATAGTGACAACACAACCACACTTCAACTTACAGGAAGCTCTGTTACACACAGAACTCAAATGGGTAAACTTACTTGCTTGCGAGCAACCTTTGGGCCTCAACAACTCCTTAAGTGTAGGCAACATTCTGGTTTAAGATCTCTAGTCATTAATTATCAGGTGAAGAACATGTGTAGTAACCTCACACTCTCTAATTAGAGATCTTACTTAAAGGATTCTGTTGAGAGTGTCTTTACCGTATTGCGGTCTATACCATTGTGGTGTTGATACTTGAATTCTTTATGGTAAGTGGATTGCTTTCAATGTATCCTTACCCTTTTTACTACCCCTATTTTTATTGGAACATTATGGCAATGATATTATTACATTATAGATATTGGTTTATGATAACCAAGAATATTCCAACTTGACACCACCTTGAGGAAGTCAATTTGATGAAACGGGTTGGATCCACGCATCTTTTCCCGTAAGCGGAAGGCGGAAGACAGGCTACTGCACATTATATGGAATGTGGACCTTGCCCACCACCGGGATTTCCTTTGAATCACTGAGTGATTATCCACGCCGCCCGAACACATTCTGAATCTGGTTTCATCACCGGAACGTGTGGATTACAAATTTTATTATTTACCACGATAACACAGATTATCGCGTATTATACCAAGTACGAACTGTGCTCACCTCCGGGATTTCCACTCGTTTGGGAGCAACTACCCACGCCGCCCGAACAAGCTCTGGTTTGCACACCGGAACGTTTGGATTACAAATATCGTTAACTATTATTTGATAATACAAGCGGAACTTGGGAATTTCTTTTTGTTTGGATTAGTCAAGAAACAAGCGACGTGAGTAAATCATTATTGTGTTATAATCGGGACTCTATTTAGAAGCGTGAGTAAAGCATTTTTGTGATATAATTAAATCATTATTGTGTTATAACAGAATCAAGGAGGTTTCAAAGAGGTTCCCCTCTTATATTTTGCGTACCGTTGTCGCTGTTTATTATTATGAATGAAACTATTATATATTGTGATGAAATTTAAACATACGCACAGGAGTATTAACTCACATAGGAAAGATTATTTTTCTTTTCTTTACACAACAATAGCTGTTGTTTATTTTGCTTTCCCTTCTTGTAGAGAGATACGTATCAGGGAGTAGCTTTATTGTTATTGTAGTTTACACATTCCAACTTGTCAACATCTCCCTTCAATTGTGGTGCCCAGAATTGGACGCAGTATTCTCAGGTGTGGTCTAACCAAGGCAGAATAGAGGAGGAGCATGACTAGATCTAGATTTGGGGCTGAAGGCATGTTTTCAATCTGGAGGCCTACCTCGTGGACCCGGAAGTCGGTGAGCTGCAGAAGCCGGTTGCCTCCTCGGGTGGCAACCGGGACCGTGATTTTGATGGCCACCCCATCGACGGGGAAAAGGCCCAGGTTCTGGAGCTGAAAGGGTTAATGCAACAAAACAGGGTTACCTTTCTGCAAGGCGGAAACCCCCCAACTCAGCCCCAAATCCATTTAGAACCCAAATCCGATTTACCTTAAAGGTGCAATTGAAAGGGGGGCCGATGCTGTCGTACCTCTCCAGAGAACTGTTGGATTTGATCTCATAATAGTCCTGACTCGAGCTCCTGAAAGTCACATGAATGAACCATATTTTGGAAAAGTTACTGTGCAGAAGACACTCATTCTGGTCATTTGGCATCTGATTTAAGAGACAGCGATAACTCATTCCAAGTTATGTTAAAAAAATAACTTTGTGAATTATGCATTCTCTCTTTAGGTTTGATAAGAGAGCGGTGTAAAACGGATCTAAAGATGCCTTTTAAAAGCAACACGATCTCAAATTGCAACATTAAAGCAGTTTCACCTCCATAACTTTGATACCTCGCAATTACGAGAAACAGAATTTTGATATCACGCAATTGTGAATTTATTTATTTATTTACAGTATTTATATTCCGCCCTTCTCACCCTGCGGGGGCTCAGGACGGATTACAATGTACATATACATGGCAAACATTCAATGCCATAGACACACAACATATATAGACAGACACTCAGAGGCTGTCGCTTCCTCATTCTTTACATACTTCTTGGAGATTTTTATGGCCTCATAAATCAGTTAAATTAGCCTCCCCACAAGTGGTGCCTAAATTTCCTACTTGACAGATACAACTGTCTTCCGAGCTGCAAAGGTCAACAACAAGCTACACAAATTTTTTGGTCGGGAGCTCACTCCGACCCTGGCTGGCTTCGAACTCGGAATATAAATACTGTGTTTAATATATATATATATATATATATATATATATATATATATATATATATATATCTCAGTCTGTCTGTCGATTACAATCTCCCCCTTTCTCTATCTCCTCTCTCTCTTTCTCTACCTACACCTCTCTCTCTCTATCCACCTACATCTCTCTGCCTGTTAATCTATTCCTCCCTCCCTCTCTCTCTATGTGTGTGTGTGTATGTGTGTATACACGCGCGCGTACACACACGCATACATATTCATCTCTTCATCCATCCATCTGCTCTGAAATACCTGGTGAAGAGGAGGTCACTTTCATATTTCAGTGGGAATTTCAGGAGGACTGAATTGTCTCCTTTGGTGCTTTCCTGTTCCTCGCTGTCACTGGAAAACAAATGGAGCAGGAGGAGACCACACACATAAATGACAGAAATGGAGAGAAAACATTTTCTAAGCTTTAGCAGAAGGTGCATCCGAACTGTTGAATTTACGCAGTTTGGCACCACTTTGACCGCCGTGTCTCAATGCTACGGAGTCCTGGGGGTTGTCTTCAGTGACGTCTCCTCATGGAGAGAAAAAGCATAATATAAATGAACAGAAGGAGGAGGAGGTGAAAGACTTTGTAAAGCTACAGCTTCCAGGATCCCACAGAATTGAGCCACGGCAGTCATAGTGGCACTAAACTGCATTAAGCCTATAGTGTAGATCAGGGGTCGGGAACCTTTTTGACTCAGAGAGCCATGAAAGCAAAATATTTGGAAATTTATTTCAGTGAGAGCCATATAATATATAAAAAATATTTTAAGACTGAATTCAACTAAATGTGAGTATATACGTACATACTATGAGAAAAGGATTCCCCCGGCAGAATGACGGTGTGCATGCATGGGCGGTCCGAGCTCTCCCGAGGGGGTAAGCAAACATTATTTTGCCCCCCCCCCGCGGCTCCCAAACGCGCCGCCCGTATCTCTGTGCTGCTGCCGCGCTGCATCTACAGGCGCTTCTGGGCATGCACGGAGGTTTTGTGTGCATGCCCAGTGCCTCGGAGTTCCACTTGAGCTCTGTAGGCACTGCGCATGTGCGCGAGAATCTCCGCGCACATGCGCTGTGCCTATGGAGTTCACTTGAGCTCTGTAGACACAGCGTATGTGCGCGGAGATTTGTGCGCGCATTTGCTGTGTCTACGGAGCTCAAGTAAGCTCCGTAGGCACTGCGCATGCATGCGGAAATCTCCACGCACATGCGCTGTGTCTACGGAGTTCACTTGAGCTCTGTAGACACAGCACATGTGCGCTGAGATTTTCGCACGCATGCGCAGTGCCTACGGAGTTCAAGTGGAGCTCCGTAGGCACTGGCCATGCGCGCAAAACCTCCGCGCATGCCCAGAAGCGCCTGTAGGCGCAGCGCGGCAGCAGCACGGAGATATGACGGCGCGGCGCCCCATGATGGCGCCCCACGCTGTCGCCTCCAAGATGGCGACCTACGCGGTCACGTAGTTCGCCTAATGGAAAGACCGCCCCTGTGTGTATGTCCAACCGACGAATCCGTAGAACAAGACCAATGCTGGAGCAATTCCCAAACAATACGGACAAGAAAGCGGTGTGTAAAGCCGAATCCGCCGCTAAAGAAGCCAAGCCGAGGCTCCCTCCGCCTCTCCCTCCGCCTCCTCCTCTTTTTTGGAGGACCCTGGGAGGAGGAAGAGGAAGACCTCTCCGAGGCCGAAGCCGCTGCCAAAGAAGCCAAGCCGAGGCTCCCCCCCCCCCACACTTCCTCCTTATCCTCTGCCTTGGAGGACCCTGGGAGCCAGATGCAATCATCAAAAGAGCCACACCTGGCTCGCAAGCCATAGGTTCCTGACCCCTGGGGTAGATGCACCCAGGATGCAAAATCTGGCTGGATGAAATCATGATCTTTTACCAACTGTGAAGGCACACACAAATGTATACACAGACATATAGAGCTAGCTTGTCTCTAGGCATTTTCTAGGTCCCCCAGTGCAACTCTGTGATATTTTTGGGCTTTTGTAACTTTTTCCCAGTTTGATGGATTGTCACAAAGTCCAGGAATGTATCCCCACAAATATATCCCTTTGTATTAAAAGTTTTGGGAGACTAAGAATTATACTTGTATGACGGCAATAGTTGTTTTAACTTGTTTTCTCTGGTTGTAAATTGTCGTGTTTAAAGTGATACATAGTTTAATATGCTGTTTGTTTTCAACTATTACTCTTGTGGTTTTGTAAAATGCTCTACACTGATTTTATTTTTAGTCACTTTGAGATCCTCAGAGAGGGCAGCGTACAAATATATATGCATATCCACACACACACACACACATACTGTACATGCATGCATACAAATACACACATTAATGCATACGTACATTCATACACACACACACCACACAGAACATATACATACATAAATACATACATAAATACATACATATAATATGTACATACTTATATATACACACTCCTCACACATACATACATAAATATATACATGCATACAAATACACAGAGAGAGAGAGATACATAGATACATATACACACACCTCACGCATACATAAACATACATATATATGCATGCATAGAAATAGGCACAGAGATACATATATACATATCTATATATACCCCACACATACATACACAAAGAATATATACATATATAAATACATACAAATATATACATACATACACACACCTAACATATACATACAATTACACACACATAGATACATATATACATATACACACCCCACACATATGCATACAAAAACATACACACATAAATATATACACATACACCCTATGTGTGCATATATATGTGTGTATGTGTGCATATATATATATATATTCATATCTATATATATATATTCATGCATACAAATACATTCATATATATACATGTACACACACCCCATACATAAATACAAATATATACATACATACACACACCTAGCACATACATACATACATGCATACAATTACACACACATAGAAACATATACACACACCCCACACATATGCATACAAAAACATACACACATAAATATATACACATACATCCTACACATACATTCACACAGTGTGTATGTGTGCACATATATATATATATATATATTCATGCATACAAATACATTCATATATATACATGTACACACACCCCATACATACATACAAATATATACATACATACACACACCTAACACACACATACATACATACATGCATACAATTACACACACACAGAAACATATACACACACCCCACACATATGCATACAAAAACATTCACACATAAATATATACATATACACCCTACACATACATTCACAGTGTGTGTATGTGTATGTGTATATATATATATATATTCATGCATACTAATACATTCATATATACATGTACACACATCCCATTCATACATATATACATGCATACAAACACACACACATATATTCAGATACACACGCCCCATACATACGTCCACACATTTTATATATGCATGCATGATGCAAGCACACATATGCACACACCCTATACATACATATACACACACCCTATACATACATAAATAAATACATGCATAAAACACACACAGAGACATATACATATATACATATACACACCCATACATACGTCCACACATTTTATATATGCATGCATGATGCAAGCACACATATGCACACACCCTATACATACATATACACACACCCTATACATACATAAATACATGCATAAAACACACACAGAGACATATACATATATACATATACACACCCACACATACATACAGAATACACACACATGCATGCTAATACATACATATATACATGCATACAAACATATATACAGATACACACACCCCATATATATGTCCACACATTTTATATATGCATGCATGATGCAAGCACACATATGCACACACCCTATACATACATATACACACACCCTATACATACATACATAAATAAATACATGCATAAAAATACACACACACAGACATATACATATATACACACCCACATATACATACAGAATACACACACATGCATGCTAATACATACATATATACATGCATACAAATACATGCATACAAATGCAATTTGTTTGGAAATAATATCTGACTTTGTCACCTAATCATATTATTTGAATTGGTAATTTATTTGCATTGCTGGATGACTGCACCCTCCAGTTTGGGGCTCTTCCAGAATGTATCTGCAATTGACATTTTGGATGGCCTTAAGAAACATCATGTCAACCATTTGGGTTGCTTTTTGGGAGACAGGTCTCCTCCTTTTGGGGTGATTGCATTGTAGTTGGAGTTGAATACATCGTTGCATTGTATTTCAATGTGTCCCTGTGGTCTTTTGGCCCCTTCCCCCTCCTGTTTTGGGAACCATGGGGGCTTTGGAGGGGCTGTGGGGGTCCCAGGGGCCATGCTGGATGCTCAAAGTGCCCAACTTACAGCTGCCCTGTTTCCACCTTTGTGCTAAAAAGTGGGAGCTGCAGCATTGCAACAGGAGACAAAACCAAGTGAGGAATCCTATTGTTAAGAGGGAAATATAAAGGGGAGGAAAAGGGGGAAATATGATGAATGGGTTGAAAGAGGAAGGAGAAAAACAGCCCGTCTGCCAACCTCTTGGTGGTTAGAAAGATCTCCAGGCTTTGCAGGAAAACAGACTTGCTGAACTCGAAATCCAGGCGGAAAGCCACCTGCCGAAATCAAAAGCAGATTGCAGCGTTAAATAACAAAGGCAAAGACAAAGCATCGATTACATTTTCCACATCCATTTGTACAAAACAGCAACGGAGAAGTTGACGTTTTGGACTACGTCTCCCAAATGGGCAAGACGGGACTCAAAGTTTCCCAAACTCCCCGCCTTGGTTCGATTTAGAACAATTGCATTTCGTTTTTAAGTTGGAAAAAGGGAATTTCGACAGGACGGCAGGCCCGGATTACCCATAAGGCCAACCTAGGCCATGGCCTAGGGGCATAATTCACGGACCAAAAAAATGGTAATTTAAAAAAACCCCTCCGTGGCCAGCCCTTGGGAATGGCAGGAGTTGAAGCACAAAGGCCCCAGAGGGAGGGAGGGAGAGAGGGAGGGAGGGAGGGCCGAGCCTGGTCTCAAGGCAGGACACGCAAGTCGAGGAGCAGCAGCAGCGGCGGCGGCTTCCTCCCTCCCTCCCTTCCTCCCTCCTCCCCGCTACTCAGCCGGGGGTGGGGCAGCCCAGGGTGACATCACTCCGTCCTTCCTCCTCCGCCAGGCCCGCCTTCCTTGTTTGCTCCGTTGCCTCCCAGGGTGACGTCACGCCTTCCCTCCCTCCCTCCCTGGGAGGCGGGGAGTGGGCGGGGCCAGGAGTGAGTCCTCCGAGCTCACCTCCTGGCCCTGCCTCCCCGCCTTGTGACACCCATCGATCAAAGCTGAAGAGCGGCAGCCGGCCAATCGGGGAGCCTCCCTCCCTTCTGGGCGGGTGTGGTTGTCAGATTATTGCATTTTGAATGGCAATTCATGAGTCAGCACAAGATGTATTTTCTGCAGTGTGACATGTTTGACACCAGATGGCGCTGTCTCAGGACTGATAAATGGAATCTTGGGGATTTGTCAGTTAAGAAGTGACAGTTGGGATCTGACAGTTGGGAATTGTCCGTTGAAGAGGACAGTTGGGATTAAATATCTGTGAGGAAAGGATGTTTAGAAAGGTAGCTGTGATTGCTGTTGTTTTTCCATGCTTAGCTTGTTATTGTTAAATACAATTCAATACAAAGTTATATTTTTACCTTGTGAATTGAATGAGAGTGTCATTATTCACACGAACAGAGACTGGAGTTTATTGGGCCGATGGGGAATTAAACTTCTATATTTCTGTTGCCTATTCAGCTGTGGCATAAATACTCGACGCCGAAGAGTGGTTCCGCGGACTTGACCAATAGGAAGGCAAGGGCCTGCTTGGAGGCGGAAGTTCACGGGGGGGTCTCCCTGAGCCCCCGATGGCAACCGAGGAGGAGGAGGAGCAGCGGCCCTGAAGGAGATGGAGATGAGTGGGTGTCTCTCTCTCTATCCCCCCGAAGGAAGGAAGGCCCCCCAGGCATCTCCCCACTACTCTCCCTTCCTGGGGCGCGGGGATCCTAATCAGCCCCGGCAGATGGCCACCCCGCCATGTCCCCCAAGCCCCCAGGCGAGGAAGGAAGGAAGGAAGGAAGGAAAGACAGGCATGGCTTGGGCCCCACCCTCCCTTCCCGGATCCCAAACAACAACGCAGTGCCGGTAGTACAGGGGGCGTAATTCCAAAGAGTGGCCTAGGGCGCAAAACGTTGTTAATCCGGGCCTGCAGTATGGGTTTGTATCCGTTTCATAGACCTAAAATCACACAGTGCGTTTTCGGGGCTGTATGGTCATGCTTCAGAAGCATTCTCACAACTTCACAACTTCTGAGGATGCCTGCCATAGATGTGGGCGAAACGTCGGGAGAGAGTGCTTCTGGAACATGGTCATACAGCCCGGAAAACTCACAGCAACCCATTATTATTAGTATTTATTATTACTATAACTCCAAGGATGCCATAGCATTGGGCCACTGCAGTTCAAGTAGTTTCAGACTGCATTAATTCCACAACGTAGATGCATCCAATGTCTACTCCAGCCAAAATGTCCAAATGTTTCCAACCTATTAATTTATTGCAAGGAGAAGGAGCATTAGCTGTCCCTAAATATGTTCTAACCACATTGCAATGTGATGATCTTTAGGCAGGAGGCATAATATTTTTTTAAATATATGCCCCTAGCTTATGCACAGCTGATTATGATATTAAAATTCCCCTTGGGTTTCCAGGGCCGAATTTTCCATTTTCAGCTTTTCTTTGTTTTGGCAAAGCAACAAGTGCTCGGTGCCATACGGATGTGTTACGGCAGTCTTTTCTGGCCCCAAAAGCACATAGGTCTGTTTTATTGCAGCGAAGGAATCCTAGCGCACTGATGAGATCAAATCCATCACGGTCAATCCTGTGCCAAGCAAAGGCTTTGGATGAATATTTGGTTTTGAATCAGGGAAAACTCCCGGGGCCCACTTGTTCTTTCTCACTTTCCCCCTTTCTTTTCTCTTCATTTTTTTCTTTATGTCTGCTTATATATCTTTCTGTACTGCCCCACTTCCAGGGCATGGAGACTAATCTGATTTACAGGGCTACCATATGAGACAACTCCAGTGAAACGGGAAGGTCAAGTATGAGTTCCAAGTCTGGGGTGCATCCAGGGCCAGACTAAGGTAATTTTAAATGGTAAGCGACCATTATTTTGCCCCCCCATCTATCTCTTGGCATTACTTCGAATGAAGATCCTTAGGAAGGACTCCTCCCACGCTTTTTTACAAGCGCGTTGATGACTAAAAAGGCCAATCTGAGATAGGCAAGTACGGTTGCAGAAAGCACAGCAGAAAGTCTCCTTGGGTGATGTTGTTTCCAAGTTGCGGTTCTTTCTGTGTTGTTGTTTTCTCTTCGAGACCCATTCGGCGCGTCTTCTCGAAAGAGGCTGCAGCATTGTGGATAGTGCATCTCCATGCCTCCTGATGTGAGGCCAGGGTGGACCATTGTTGGTGATCAATCTGGCCAAGCCTGAGATGTTGTTTCAGGGAGTCCTTATATCTCTTTTTGGGGCGCCTCTCTTGCGCTGACCCGTGGCGAGTTCACCGTAGATTAGTATCTTTCGGAGGCGGTGGTCCTCCATCCTAGAGACGTGTCCTGCCCAGCGCAGCTGTGTTCTCAATAGCATGGCCTCAATGCTGGTGATCCCTGCTTGCTCAAGGACAGCAACATTCGTCACATAGTCGGTCCAGTGTATATTTACGATTGTGCGAAGACAGTGCTGATGAAAGTGTTCGAGGAGTCGTAGGTGTTTTGGTAATAGGTGACCCATGTTTCAGACCCATATAGAAGAATAGACAGTACGATAGCTTTGTCCACACTGATTTTGGTGCTTTGCCTCAGGTGCTTCACTCTTTTGTGAAGCCTCCCAAATGCACTCTATGCCTTTGCTAATCTGTGATCTATCTCTTTGTCAATCTTGGCGTCTGAAGAGATGAACTGCTGAACGGACTTAAGCCCAGATTTGCCTATGCAAATGGTGTTCTTCCTGTGGTGTGGGCTGGTAGAGGACTTCTGTTTTCTTCAGGCTGACTTCCAGCCCAAACAGCTCTGCAGCTGTTGCAAAGCAGGATGTGAGGCGCTGCAGAGCTGCTTCTGAATGGGCGACATCGTCAGCAAAAAGCAGCTCACGGACTAGATAGTTTAGAGTCTTAGTGCGAGACCTCAGACGGCTTAAGTAGAACAAGCTATTATCAGTACGATAGCGTATATATATGCCGTCTTCTTCTTCGAGATCTGCCATAGCCCTTTGGAGCATCATGCTCCAACCCTATTTACAATCTTCTTCAGCATGATGCTCTCCCCCAATCACTGGAAAATAAAAGGTAGAATATTATTCACATGTTCGGGAGTGCATCCGGCTGCCAGGCATTCCTCCTTGTTCTCCGGCCTTGCTGAGGGTGTGCATGCATGCCAGGTGCACATGCGCAGAGCCAGTTGGTTCCGCGTGTGCACATTTGGTGCAGCGCAGTCGGAGATTGAGGAGGGTTTGGCGGCCGTGGGCGGAGGCTCCGCCTCCGGCTGCCAGACACTCCTCCTCAGTCTCTGGCCTCGTGGAGCTGCTGCGGGCAGCTCTGGCCTGCTCACACTGCGCTGGTGCGCATGCGCGGAGCCAGAAACTGAGAAGGGGCATTTGGCGGCCGGATGCGCCCCTGAATATGTGGCGCCCCATGCAGGCACGTAGTTTGCGTAATGTAAGGTGCATCTGGGCACTCCAGGTGTTTTGGACTCCAACTCCCACAATTCCTAATAGCCTTAGGCCCTTTCATTCCCCCCCCCGCTTAACGTTGGGCCACAAGAAGATGCTAGCCGAGCCTGGAAGTTTTGGCAACAGCTGCATTAAGCGGCTGAGGAGGAAAAGGAAAGGGCCTGAGGCTGTTAGGAATGGTGGGAGTTGAAGTCCAAAACCTCTGGAGGGAGGGCCAAAGTTTGCCCAGGCCTGATCTAGATGCTATATTTCTTTCTGTGTAATCCCACTGGTGATACTTTTGGGCCATTGTGAAATGGGCACATTGAGTCCAGGGTTGCCTAAGTGAAGTTTCCAACAGAAGGAGCCTTTCAGCCGGGCTTAAGCCCCATTGCTAGCCCCAATGTGAAGAGTGCCTTGGAGTCCATTGGCTTGACCTTTGGTCAATGGCTCCACCAGTGTCCTGGGGACTAAGCAACAGATGGACATTCTTGGGAGGTGTGCAATGCTTCGACAGTGCTTCCAGCTGGAGAAACAGCTCGCATGTCTTCCCAATGGGAGCATGGAGAGGAACATGAGGCAATGGGTGGTGGATCTGCCAATATTCAGCAGAAGGGCGAGGCAGCACAGCCCCTCTGGGCTGATGCGGCTGAATATATTGACGTCATGCAAACACATGACTTAGGATCTTGGCCTTAACATTGCAATGGCTCTTGAGCATGCGCATGTATTGACTTATTTGGCCCCACCTCAAATCCCCCAAAATTGCACAAAGAGACAATAGTCCACTCCCCTTCTGCTGAATATTGGCAGATCCTGTGCCAAACAAAGGCTTTGGACTAATATTTGGTTTTGAATCTGGGTAATGCCGTGCATTTAATAACGCCATGCATTTAATAATACCATGCATTTAATAGGGATCCCTTAGCCTTAAAATATTATTATTATTATTACATTATTATTATTATATTTTCAGGCTAATGAATCCCTATTAAATGCATATTGACAATAATAATAATAATAGTAATATTATTTGGGGGTACTGCTCTGCAGTGGCTCCAATCCTTCCTGGAAGGTCGTACCGAGAAGGTGTCATTGGGTGACACCTGTTCGGCTCCACAGCCGTTGTCCTGTGGAGTCCCTCAGGGTTCAGTTCTGTCCCCGATGTTATTCAACATCTACATGAAACCGCTGGGAGAGATCATTCGGAGTTTCGGAGTAAGGTGTTATCTGTACGCAGATGACGTCCAGATCTGTCACTCCTTCCCACCTGTCACCAAGGAGGCTGTCCAGACTTTGAACCGCTGCTTGGCCGCTGTGTCAGACTGGATGAGGGCTAACAAATTGAAACTTAATCCAGACAAGACAGAGGTCCTTCTGGTCAGTCGTAAGGCCGAACAGGGCATAGGATTACAGCCTGTGTTGGACGGGGTTACACTCCCCCTGAAGATGCAGGTTCGCAGCTTGGGAGTGATCCTGGACTCATCGCTGAGCCTGGAACCCCAGGTCTCGGCGGTGGCCAGGGGAGCTTTTGCACAGTTGAGACTCGTGCGCCAGCTGCGCCCGTACCTTGGGAAGTCTGATCTGGCTACGGTCGTCCACGCTCTGGTCACATCCCGAATAGATTACTGCAACACACTTTACGTGGGGCTGCCTTTGAAGACAGTTCGGAAATTACAACTAGTCCAACGGGCGGCAGCCAGACTACTAACTGGAGCTACGTACAGGGAGCATACCACCCCCTGTTGTGTCAGCTCCACTGGCTGCCTGTCCACTTTCGAGCTCAATTCAAAGTGCTGGTTTTGACCTTTAAAGCTCTATACGGTTCTGGCCCAGCCTACTTGTCCGAACGCATCAGCCGCTATGTCCCACCTCGTACGTTAAGATCATCCGGGGAGGCCCTGCTCTCGCTCCTCCGGTGTTATGTGTTGTCCGTTGACTACTTTGGGAAGTAGTGGCTGCGTCCACACAGAAATATGTTTACGTTGATTTAACAGATTGGTATGTATATAACCTTAAGCCTTTCTCAAGGGTTGTCCTGTATATATGGCGGGCATAATTGAATAGACTATGACATGTTGATAAGTTTGGATTATATTTTTTCATATTATAGATTATCGGACCAGTGGAATTATAAACAAATGCTAATTTTTGGCGTCCCGATGAAGCCAGGCACCCCTGGCGAAACGGCAAGGCCTTTGAATACATAGTCCGTCGACCTTGGAAGCTTGACGCTCCGGATTACAAATATACATATATTTTGAGTAATTTTGAATGCTGATTGAATACTCTATTCCGGAACGGATTGCTTTACGAGAAATTGTTTTGAATACCTCTTTATAGAATTCCACACCCCCATTTGGGAAGATTGATTATTTCTACTATTGAATGACTTTTAAATGAATGAAAAATAAATGGATTGAAGTGAATACTGGAAACTTTTTTGTGCATTAGCAACCCGCTTTTGTGTTTGAACTTTACTTTGAGCCTGCTCTCGCTCCCGCCAACTTCTCAAATGCGGTTGGTGGGGACGAGGGAGATGGCCTTCTCGGTGGTGGCTCCCCATCTGTGGAATGCGCTCCCTAACGATATATGATCAATTCCATCTCTCCTGACATTCAGGAAAAAAGTAAAGGCCTGGCTGTGGGACCAGGCGTTTGCACAATAGCACAAGGCAGCATTTTAGACTGGATTTTAATGGAAAGTTGTTGAATAGGGCTCAATTGCTGTTTATGGATGGAACACTGTTTTTAACATAAATGAATGCATAGAATATGTTAATGTAATTGTATTTTAATGTATTTTATTGTTGAATGTTGGGGTTTTATACTGTGTTTTACTGTGTAGGCATCAAATTGTGCCTTTTTTGGAAGCCGCTCTGAGCCCCCCCTCCCCCGGGGGGGTTGAGAAGAGCGGGGTAAAATGCCAGAAACAAATAATAAATAAATAAATAAATAAACAAGATTACTATACAGCGAACAAGATCACTATGCTGGTTGTTGTATTCGATCACACATCAGACACTATGTGATGTATCGGCTCGGGGGTTGGTGCTAATCTCTATTTCTAAGCTGAAGAGCCGGCGTTGTCCGTAGACACCTCCAAGGTCATGTGGCCGGCATGACTGCATGGAGTGCCGTTAACTTCCCGTCAGAGCGGTACCTATTGATCTATTCACATTTGCATGTTTTCGAACTGCTAGCTTGGCAGAAGCTGGAAAGAAAGAAAGAAAGAAAGAAAGAAAGAAAGAGAAGGGAAAGAAAGGAAAGGTTTGTTTGTGGCTCTCTGTGATGTCACTTTCTGGGAAAGAAAGGGCATGTCTATGTATAAGGGAGGGAGGAGGAAGGAAGGAAAGAAAGAGAAAAAGAAGGGAAAGAAATGAAAGGAGAAGGGAAAGAGGAAGAAAAATTAGGGAAAGAAGGGAGGGAGGGAGGGAACATCAACACTGTAATAAAATACAGTTTGACATCCTTTGAACTGCCATGGCTCAATGCTATGGATTCACAGAAGCTATAGTTTTGCAAGGATGGGAACCTTCTTTGCCAACGAGTAGAAACGACAAGTTTCGCACCATTCGCCCTTACCTTTGCTTTGGCTCTGAAGAACGGGTAGCTGACATTGCAGACCCTGCTGTTTGGATGCTTCTCCTCAGACATGCATTCAATGTTAATGTCCAGGTCATCCTGAAAAGCAAGAAAAGGAAGAAGTGGACATTGAAGCTTCCTTCTTTAAGGCTGAGAATTGAGATGCGTCTACACCAGAGGTGGGCAATTATTTTTTCCAAGGGGCCACACAAGAGCCAAAAAATATTATGGAGGGCCGCACCTAAAGGCTGAACTACATTCTAATCTACATAATTTATTTATTTATTTGTTTACTATATTTACTATATATTACACATGATTAATATTAACATATAAATATATCAAGAAATATTCATATATTATTAGTATTAATATCATAATTATTATATTATAGTATATATATATATAGACATTATAATATATTGAAATTATAATGTTGTAGTTGAGCAAACTGAGCCTGTAGTTGCTACAGGTAGTAACTCGGAGGAGGATTCTGTGTTGGACATGTCACTGGAAGAGGGAGGTTTGGGCAGAATGACTGCAGCTGGGAGGAAAAGGGCTGCAAGTGCTGAGAGTTTGGAAGAAGCTGAGCACAGGAGAAAGGTCCGACAAATACTTAGGGAGCCTACCAGTGATGATACTTTTGAGGGGTTTGACGTTGAGTTACCTTCAGAAGAGAGTGATACCGAGCTGGACTCAGCACTGGTGCAAGATGTCAAGGATGTGATAAATGCTGAGTCCAGCGAAAGCTCCTTTTTTGGCTTTTCGAGTGACTTTGCTTGGCCTAGTGGGGATGTTGAATCGGACTGGGGTCCTTTAACTGCTCAGCAAAGGTGGGAAGATTGGAGGAACACACCCAGGGCTGCAGCTGAGGGGAATGGGGCAGAGTTGGGTGGGGAGTCTGATGACTCTGATTTGTAAGGGTATTAAAGTAAGGCCTGGGGATTTGGGACTCTGCGGTCGGCCAAGGTGTTGCTGGTGGGTTGCTGGTTCTTGTATTTGGTGTTCTTGTTTCTTGTATCGCAGTTCCTGATTCCCAGCAAGCTTGACTACCGCGTTTCGTTTGGGCTTTTCCTGTGTTGCTCTCCTGGAATTGGAGAAGCACTCTTCCTTTCCTTTTTCGGAAGGGTCTTCACATCGCAGCAGACTTCAAGCCAGAATCAAGCCAAGGACTCCAAAAGACGGATGTCTTCATTGTTTTTGTTTACAGGGCTTTTTGTTTTGTGTGGGTTCCTTTTATGCCGGACTGTGGCTGTGTTTTTGTTGAAAATAAACTGTAAATACTTTTGCTAGCTTGGCGTGTCTTTGAGCCATCTGTGGGGGTTTCGACATATAATATAATATAACATTATTATATTATTTATTATATTATTGTTTTATTATTATAAAATTATTATAAAATAATAATAAAACCCCCTAAAATAAAATAAAGTTCAAGAAAACAAGGTGCGAACCAAGATGAAGGCTGATAAAGAGAGGAAGGATCCCAAGATGGAATGGCCCAATGGCCCCAGCCCAGAGGATGGCAAAGCGGACCCAGCCAACGCCGCAGCAGAGGAGAGCAGAGCAACAGGCGATCGGAGGCTGCAGGCCTCCGCCCACTCTCGCCCCCAGCCGTTCCCCAGCTGATCGCTTTGCTATGGAGTGCCTGCCATCACTGGAGGCGATCCGGTCCTGCAGGGGGAGCAGTCGGCGATCTGAGGTGGCCGATCGCCCTGGCGACCAGGAAGACTATCAAGTCTTCCAGGTCGCCAGGGCGATCAGCCCTCACAGGTCGCCGAGTGCTCCCGCTGCAGGCCCAGACCCCCTCCTGGGATGGCAGGCACTCCAAAGCCGCCACTCCTCCGGCCTGCCTGCCGACACAGGCCCCACAGAGCCTGCGATGGGATGGCGGTGGCGGCACCCCTTCCTCTTGGCCTCGCCCCTGACGCCCTTCTCCCCGGGCCGGACAGAATCGGCTGCCGGGCCACATCCGGCATGCGGGCCGTAGGTTGCCCACGCCTGGTCTACACCGTGGAATGAATGCACTTTAATGCCACTTGAATTGCCATGACTTAATGCTAAAGAATCCTGGGAGTTGTCATTTTGCAAAGTCTTTCACCTTCCATTGCGAGGATTGCTGGTGCCTCACCAAACTACAAATCCCAGGATCTTATAGCATTGAACCATGGCAGTTTAGGATTGTTTTATATTATTATTATTATTAAATAATAATAGGCAAAGCACCAAAATCAGTGTGGACAGAGCTATCGTACTGTCTATTCTCCTATATGGGTCTGAAACATGGGTCACCTATTGCCAACACCTACAACTCCTCGAACGCTTTCATCAGCGCTGTCTTCGCACAATCCTAAATATACACTGGACCGACTATGTGACTAATGTTGCTGTCCTTGAGCAAGCAGGGGTCACCAGCATTGAGGCCATGCTATTGAGAACACAGCTGCGCTGGGCAGGACACGTCTCTAGGATGGAGGACCACCGCCTCCCAAAGATACTACTCTATGGTGAACTCGCCACGGGTCAGTGCAAGAGAGGTGCCCCAAAAAAGAGGTACAAGGACTCCCTGAAACAACATCTCAGGCTCGGCCAGATTGATCACCAACAATGGTCCACCCTGGCCTCACACCGGGAGGCATGGAGACGCACTATTCATAATGCTGAGGCCTCTTTCGAGAAGACACGCCAAATGGGTCTTGAAGAGAAATGACAGCGCAGAAAGAACCACAACTTGGAAACAACATCACCCAAGGAGACTTTCTGCTGTGCTTTCTGCAACCGGACTTGCCTATCTCAGATTGGCCTTCTTAGTCATCAATGAGTCCTTCCTGAATCTTCGTTCGTGAAGAAAAGCCAAGATTATTATTATTATTATTATTATTATTAGAAACACAACAAGATCACTCTGCTGGTGTCTAGGACTGTGTGATGTATCAGGACTGACTGATGTTTAATTGATTGTTTGTATGCCTTCGTTTTAATTGTTTTATGATGTTTTGAGCATTGAATTTTGCTATTGTTAACCGCTTTGAGTAAATAATAATAATAAATAAATAATATTGGTGAATAATGTGTGCAGATCCCAGTAAGGTGGCCTTTTGCAGTTGACAGGTGGTAATTTTGTCAACGCCAATTGTGTTTAACTGCAGGCCAAGGTCTTTAGGCACTACACCCAGTGTGCCAATCACCACTGGGATCGCCTAGAAGCAGTTAAGCCCTCCGCCAATGCCTAGGTGGCACATGATGGGGGGATGTATTACTTGTATTACTTTTACTTTTACAGTATATTATTATTTTTGGATTAGGTCTTATTTTCAAAGTAGGTCTTATTTTCAAAGTAGATCTTATTTTCAGGGTAGGTCTTATTTTTGGGGAAACATGATTCTTGGGGTCAGCCTGCATGCACTCCCTTGATGCAATTGCTGCTATACAAGAAGAGAAGGGGAAAGAATCAATGCAGCAGGGGAATGGCTCAGGCCTGGTAACAGCCATAAATACGTGGCAGGGGTTCTGTTCAGAAAATACGATTTCTGTGAGAGGCCCCTAGAAAATAAGATTGTGCAATGCCTTTTGCTCTCCTCCTCCTCTCTTTTTTTTTTGGAGGAGTCAAAGAAGAATGAAAGGAAGAGCCAATATTTCAGGGCCGTAAAGCCACCTTAAGGATGACAAAGGAGCTGACGTGGAGGCGGCCATATGAAAGTGATAAATCAGCGGCATTTCCCCCCTTTTAGAAAGAAAGCATTCCCAGACGTCGCCGGCCAACTTCTCCAGCTGGCTGTCAGCAGAGACCCACAGCGACTCCCTCCAAGTGTGGAACAGATGCCTGGCAAGCGCAAGGCCCCTTCCAGCTTTCCCTTTCTTTTGACGGCAGGGAAAGGGCAGCTCAGAGGGACAGTAACACAGCAGGGAAACAGAAGGCCACCTCCAGGCATGTAGCCGGGGGGGGGGGGGCTTAGGGGGCTTCAGCCCCCCCCAATTCTCAGGTTGGTCCGTGAGAAGTTAATTACTCAATGCAGTGCAGTTACTATCTATCGTTACTCACTATACAACACACTGAGGGATTCCAAATAATTCACTTGTATTACGCTTCCAAATAAGCACTGTATTATTAATATCTTCAACACAAAAGTATATGTTACATGTAATACGGCGCACAAACCAAATGAAAATACCAAAGTCACTCACGAAACTCTCCGTTACCCTTCAAAGAGTCAATCAGCTCAATGTTATAGTTCAGTTCCTTTGTAGTGTCAGTATATAATATATCTTCAGACCCAATGGTCAAATAAATTTGTATTCCGCGGCCCGTTGGCCCAAACAAATCCAAAAATAAAGGGAAGTAAATCCTGGGTGTCCGAAGGTTTGACGTGAGTTCCAATACGTAAATTCCACTCCGTTTGTGGTGGTCGCTGGGCAGTCCACCTACGGGTTAATCCTTCTTCGGTTACCGACCCGTTTCGATCCTACGGGTTAATCCTTCTTCGGTTACCGAGGATTAACCCGTAGGTGGACTGCCCAGCGACCACCACAAACGGAGTGGAATTTACGTATTGGAACTCACGTCAAACCTTCGGACACCCAGGATTTACTTCCCTTTATTTTTGGATTTGTTTGGGCCAACGGGCCGCGGAATACAAATTTATTTGACCATTGGGTCTGAAGATATATTATATACTGACACTACAAAGGAACTGAACTATAACATTGAGCTGATTCACTCTTTGAAGCGTAACAGAGAGTTTCGTGAGTGACTTTGGTATTTTCATTTGGTTTGTGCACCGTATTATATGTAACATATACTTTTGTGTTGAAGATATTAATAATACAGTGCTTATTTGGAAGCGTAATACAAGTGAATTATTTGGAATCCCTCAGTGTGTTGTATAGTGGTCCGTGAGAAGGCCTTACTGGTACATTATTTAAACTGTTATGTTTATTCATATCATGATCTGATCACCATGCTCATTATATCCCACATTAATGAGGTTATTGGGATAACAATACAAAAGGTTTGCTAGGGTAGACCCTCTTCCACCCAGTCTCAGCCCCCCCGGAACCAAACTCAGCCCCCCGAATCAAAATCCTGGCTACGGCCCTGGCCACCTCCGGCCGACACTTTGGCCGCAAGAAGCAGAGAGCAGCTCAAGGGAACCAGGAGGGAGCTGACCACAAGAGACGCAAACACAACAGAGCCTGTTGTTTGCATGTTTTGCTACAAAGCACACATCTAAATATATAAAAAGTAGCCATGGTTAGGTTCGTTCGGAATCTTCATAAATCGGAATAAATTCAGAAAGATTTCAAAGTTTTAAAGGAAACCCGAAGTCCCTTTGCCCTTCCGAAGATTTTTCCGCCATTTCTCTTACGAATCAGTAAGTGAGTCGGAAATGATTCTGCTTTCCCCCCGCTTCTGTTCCCTGGCCTCGGTTCAAGCCAGAGAAGCCTTCTAAACCAGTGTGGATGGCTTCCCTTTCTTTCCTTTCCTTCCTGCGTCAGCGAGAGAAGCGGGTTTAAACAGTGTGGATGGGATGGATCCACGTCAGTTTAAACCAGTGTGGATGGATTCCATTCCTTTCCCTCCCGAGTTAGTCTTAAGTGAGAGAAGCGATTTTAACCAGTGTGGATGGGACAGGCCCGGATTACCCATAAGGGCACCCTAGGCCATGGCCTAGGGCAGTGATTCCCAACCTTTTTTGAGCTGCGGCACACTTTTTACATTTACAAAATCCTGGGGCACACCACCAACCAAAATGACACTCTAACACAGTAATACATATAGTTAATATGTTTTTAAATGTATTTATACACTCCGTGTGAAACCTGGGCCTGTTTCGATGAACTCAACATAGATATCCAGGCAGGAATGGCAGAAAGACACAAACTTCCCACACAGAACTCCCATAACCAAGAGAAAATGCTATAAGAGTTTGGTGGGCATTGACCTTGAGTTTTGGAGTTGTAGTTCACCTATATCCAGAGAGCACTGTGGAATCAAACAATGTTGGATCAGGACCAAACTTGGCGTGAATACTCAATATGCCCAAATATGAATGCAGATGGAGTTCAGGGGAAATAACATTGACATTTGGGAGTTGTAGTTGCTGGGATTTATAGTTCCCCTACAATCAAAGAGCATTCTGAACCCCACCAATGATAGAACTGGGCCAAACTTCCCACACAGAACCCCCAGGAGGCATGAGGAGGTCTCAACTTGGGGAAAGGGAGGCGGGCCTTCCCAATGCATGGAAAGGGAGAGACCAAGTAGTAGACAACAGGTGGGGAGGGGGGGGGGTGTTTGTAATTTTGTGCCTTTATTGAGGTAGGTTTCTTAGGGTTTTTATACTTCAACACACTAGACCAGGGATGGGCAATTACCGGCCCTCCAGGTGTTTTGGACTTCAACTCCCAGAAATCCCAACAGATGGTAAACTGGCTAGGATTTCTGGGAGTTGAAGTCCAAAACACCTGGAGGGGCGGTAATTGCCCACCCCTGCACTAGACTCTCCCCCCCCCCCCCAGGTCCCAATTTGCCACGGCACACCTGATGATCACTCACGGCACACAAGTGTGCCCCGGCACACTGGTTGAGAAGCACTGGCCTAGGGGCACAAGCCGAGGGGGGCGAAGTTCACGGACCAAAAAAATATGTTGAAACAAAACCGCGACGATGGAGATGACTCTCTCTCTCTCTCTCTCTCTCGGGAGAGGGCGGAGGGAGAGTGCTGCGAGAGGGCAGGGGAGGAGGGAATGGCACCCCCCCCCCCGCCATCGCCCCCTTGTCAAGGAAGGAGGGCGCGAGGAGGAGGCGGAAAGAAACCCCCGGGGCTGCTGTCGGGCTTGCACGGCACCCAGGAACATGGCGGAGGAGGCAGAGGCGCTCGTGCCCTCCTGCCGTGCATGCCCGGCAGCGGCCCTGGGGGCGGGGCTTCCCTCCACCTCCTCCTCCTCGCGCCCTCCTTCCTTGACTCACGAAGGAAAACGAAGGAAGGAAATGAAAGAAGAAGAAGGGAGATAGTAGATGGACAGCAGTCCTAAAGATACCTGGGCAATGCTAGATATGTATGCTAATTAAATTATTTAAAATGCTATTTTATATCAGTTGCAGATTGACCTCAAGTCAGTGACATAAAAGCTCATTGGCAATGTGAGAAAATGGAGAGACCTCTACCTTCTGGATCAGGCTTGCAAACTGCAGGTTCCTGGAGAAGGAAATGTTCAGGACGGTGTTGTATGCGTTCTCCCCAGCGTTCTCCAGCGTGGCCTCCACGGCCACCCTTCTCCTGGCGCTTTCTATGACAAAAATGGAGGCGTCGAAGGACAGCGTGTAGGCAGAGCAGTCTGAATGCGGCTTCCTCAGGATGCGCCTGCAATACTCCCTGCGGGAAAGAGCAGCCGTTGAAGTAGCTGCCCCAAAAGAAGAGGCTACCCCATCTTCTTCCCCAAAAGACCTCCACCATCATCGCCCAAGGCAGGCCGAACAGTAAGACCTCCAGGCCCAGATTAACCCCTTTTGGCACCCTAGGCCACACTTTGGAATTACGCCCCCAAACCAACCTCTACCGCCCCCCCCCACACACACATTCCTTCTTTCCGCCTGCCTCTCCTCTCTCACCGAGGGGTGGGATGCCTCCCAGCTGGCGCACGCAGGCCCGGCTCCCGCCGTCAGTGCAGCAGTTGCCCAGGATGCTGAGAGAGAGGTCGAGGGGGCGCCGACCAGGACCCTCAGCAGCGGTGCCAGCCCCCCGTGCTCCCGGAAGCAGGCGATGCCCCCAGCTTCCTTGAGGTGCTGCATGTGGAGGGCCAGCTAGGCCCCGTAGACGGGGCTTCACTCTGCCTCCTCCTCGCCGCGCCCTCCTTCCTTGACAAGGGGGTGGGGGCAACGGCAAGGGGGGGTGCCATTCCCTCCCCCCGCCCCCTCACAAAGCTCCCCCCCTCCCCTCCCGCGAGAGAGAGAGCGAGCGCCAGATCATGCCGCGCGTTGCAGTTTTGTTTCAATAATTTTTTTTGGTCCGTGAATTGCGCCCCCCTCGGCTTGCACCCCTAGGCCATGGCCTAGGTTGGCCTTATGGGTAATCTGGGCCTGAAGACCTCTACTTTCTTGGCATCATTTCTTGCTCTGCGTGGATTTCCAAGGCGAAGTCGCTACTACTCACATGGCAGTCGGGATGTCAGTTTTAGCATCGAGGACCAAATTTGGGATGCAATGCTCATCTTCATTGCAGCCATTCCAGAAGGGTACCTATGGAATATTGGGGGAGGGGAATAAATGCTTTGATGATTTTTACAGGATGTGCCAAGGAGGAATTAGAGCCCCAACATTTCTGGCTAAACCAAATTTCAATGCAAAACTCAGGTTGAAAACAGAAATTATGGGATGGATTTGGGATTGCCATCCTTTCTTTCTTTCTTTCCTGCCTTCCTTCTCTCCTTTCTTCCTTCTCCCCTTTCCTCTCCCTAACTTCTTTCCTTTCTTTCCTATTTCTTTCTTCCATTCCCCATCCTTCTCTCCTTTTGCTTTATTCTTTCCTCCATCCTTTCTTCCCTTCTCTTTCTTTCCCATCCATCCACCCTTCATTTCTTCCTTTCTGTCTGTCATACTTCCTTCCTTCCCTCCTTCCCTCTCCCTTTCCACTCCCCCCTCCCTCCCTTTATCTTCCCTTTTCTCTCTCTCTTGCCTTCCCTCCCTCCTTTCTCCCTTCTTCCATTTCCTCTCCCTTCCTTCTTTCCTCTTTCCTATTTCTTTCTTCCATTCTCTCCCTCCTTCTCTCCTTTTGCTTTATTCTTTCCTCCATCCTTTCTTCCTTTGTTTTCCTTCCCTTTCTTTTCCATCCATCCTTCCTTCATTTCTTCCTTCCTGTTTGTCATTCTTACTTCCTTCCCTCCTTCCCTCTCCCTTTCCACTCCCTCCCATCCTTTTTCTTCCCTTTTCTCTCTCTCTCCTTCTCTCCCTCCTTTCTCCCTTCTCCCCTTTTCTCTCCCTTCATTCTTTCCTCTTTCCTTTTTCTTTCTTCCACTCCCTCCCTCCTTTTCTTGATTCTCTCCATCCTTTCTTCCCTTCCTTTTTCTTTCTTCTCTTCCATTCCCTCCCTCTTCCTTCCTTCCCTCCCTCCTTCCCTCTCCCTTTCATTCCTTCCTTTTCTTCCCTTCTCTCCCTTTCATTTTTCTTTTCTTCCTCTTTCTTCCCTCCTTCAATCCTACCCTCCTTTCCCCTCATACACTTGTCACTATTTCTCAGTGACATCACAGAGGGCCACTTCACCTAGCAACAGTTTTTGTGGTACAGACAGACAAACATATATGCATCCTTTGATATATATATATATATATATATATATGTATATATATATATAACACCTACGTACTACTTAGAAAATATGCACACAGCAGTATCTCTGGTGTTTGTGGCTCTTGAGCGCAGCTCCCTCTTGGCTTCCTTTGGCTGCTTCTCTGCTTTTTGCGGCCAAGTTTCAGCCAAAGGCCAACTTTGATGGCACTGTGTGGATTAATATGTGTTCTCTAGGAATCGCCAAGTCCTCCAAGGAGACTTAATGGTTAACGCCCGACCATGGAGTTGCACTGGAGGACTTAGAGATTCATCAGAGAGAACATTTCTCTAGGCATCTGTGAGTCCTCCAGCACGGTCCTACGGCCAACTCTCAAAGTCTTGTGGGAGAACAAACCATGCTACTCACAGCCACTTTCAGTGAAGTTGGCCACCCGTCCTCCATCACTGGTCCATTGTGAGGACTATCCAAGCCATAGGCAACGGAAAACGTGACTGGCTTCACATAGTCAGCTGTATCCTAAGGAAGAAGCAAATGACCTCCATTACCTTTTGGTCATGCAGAGGGGGGAAAGGAAGGGCCCCGAGGCTGTTGGGAATTGTGGGAGTTGAAGTCCAAAACTACTGGAGGGAGGGGCCAAGTTCGCCCATGCCTGGTCTAGCAAATATTTATGGAGATCACCAAATTATGATAATTTGGAAGACATGTTATGCAAAAGTCAGCACGAAAGCAGTATTTTCCAAACCCACTGAGATAAACAGAGTGCCAATTAAATCTTTGTTTGGTTGCACAACTCAAAACGTAGCTTCCCTCGAAGGCCAGGACACCTCGCTTTTCGCAGTTCAAGAACTTACCAAGACATGGAAATTCATCCTCTCGCATTGCTCTTGACCTGCCAATAACACGGCCGTTTTGTGGGTGAGCCGGTCTCCGTTTTCGTCAAGGTGGGCTCTGGGAACATACCGCCGCTCGTCAATGGTGACGTTGTAATTCAAGGCTGAAATAGAAGAAGTTGTGTTAAAAATTACTCCCAAGCTCACAAGGAAAGAACCAGGCCTCAGGGTTATGCTGTATTCTTTAAAATACTACAGGCAGTCCCCAAGTTATGAACAAGACAGGTTCTGTAGGTTTGTTCTTAAGTTGAATTCTTATTTATTTATTTACAGTATATATATTCCACCCTTCTCACCCCGAAGGGGACTCAGAGTGATCGTAGAACACATATACGGCAAACATTCAATGCCGTTATACACTGACAAGACAGACAACTGTACATAGATAGAGGTATATATATGCGTTTCCCATCTTCGGCATCTTGGAGAATGTGCTCTGTTCCGGCCACAAGGGGGTGCAGTTGCTCCACTTTCTCTGCCAAGATCTTTGTTCATAAACTTACTCCTTGATTGAATCGCCAGCATTTTTCTGGCATTTCCTTATAGGTGCCTTAAATACCTCCCTGCTTTAAAGCGGTACCAATTTATCTACTCACATTGATGTTTTCAAAACTGCTAGGTAGGCAGAAGCTGGGCTAAAGGCCAGGAGCTCACCCTGATCTGGGCTTTGAACTTTCAGTCAGCAAGATTTACAGCAGCAGGCATGTTACCTGCTCTGCTAAAGCCCAGCAAGTCGGAATAGGTACATTTCTTAAGTGGAACTCCAGATTATATATATATATATATGGAGCCCCCGGTGTCACAGCAGATTAAACCGCTGAGCTGCTGAACTTGATGACCAAAAGGTCACAGGTTTGAATCCAGGGAGCGGGGTGAGTTCCCACTGTTAGTCCCAGCTTCTGCAAACCTAGCAGTTTGAAAACATGCAAATGTGAGGAGATCAATAGGTATCACTCTGGCAGGAAGGTAACGGTACTCCATGCAGTCGTGCTGGCCACATGACCTTGGAGGTGTCTACAGACAACTCTGGCTCTTCGGCTTAGAAATGGAGATGAGCACCAACCCCTGGAGTCAGACACTACTGGACTTAATGTCAGGGGAAATTCTCTACCATATATATGTACACACACACACACACACGAATGCATGCTTTGAAAGGCATAGGGAAGGGTGAACACCCCTGTGGTGTTTGTTTTGCTGTCTGTGCCCCTCTTCAGAAGATTTCACCTCATTTTCTGTCCCTGTGATAATATTATGTAACATGATCTTTGCTCCTGGGTAATAAATGTCATTTCCTGATTGGTTCTGTCATAAAACACGGGAAAAAAGTTGATTAAACTTTTTAAATAAATAAATAAATAAAATTAAATAATTTATAATTATTTAAGTTATTTAATTAATTAAATAATTAATTAATTAAATAATTAAATAAATTTCTAAATAAATAAATAAATAAAATAATGTATAATTATTTAATTTTAATTAATTTAATTTATTTATTAAATTATTAAATAATTTAAATTATTAAATAAATTTATTAAATAAAATAAATAAATAAAATTACATAATTTATAATTATTTAATTTTAATTAATTTAATTTATTAATTAAATTATTAAATAATTTAAATAATTAAATAAAATTTAAAATAAAATAAAATAAATAAATACATGAATAAAATAAACTGCCAAAACTTTGTCTTTGCAGGAAGGACATCTTGCAGCACATTTTAGGTTTTCAACGAATATCTCGTCACCAAGTCTCAAACCTAGTCTGTGGCAGCCACAAAAATGAAGTTTCTGGAGTAGAACCACTACTCTCAAAGTAAGGACCGCACAACTAAACAGGAAATAATACTTTCAAACCAGGAACAGAAATATGTTCAAATTTTGTTACATAGTGTAAATTTGATTTTGAAAAAAAATTGCCTTTTCCCCATGATAATATCTCTTCCAGGAGTGAATTTCCTTTCCTTCCAAGGACAAGATTTCTCTCATTTCCTGTTGTCTCAGCCTCGTTCTTAACTATGAGTCGTTTGTAAGTCAGACTGCCCGTATTAAGATTTTGAGAGAACGTTTTCCCCAACGGCACCTATCCTACTTCCAACTCCACTTCTGTGTTTTGGTTCCACATCTGGATTTCTGCCCCTGACATCAGCTGCCTGGCGAAGGGATCACATCTCTGCTGCTGTCGGGGTATTTTCTCTTTTAAAGGCATTTGTGGTCGATGTAATCGAAAGCGCGGCCACCGTGTTTGCAGTGCCATTAATCCACCGCTGCTCTTAGGCAATGAATGGCCTCCATTCATACAGCCTCCATCGAGAGCCATAAATAAAAAGCAGGAGAAGCTACGAAGTTCCCCATTTAAGGGAAGCAAAGCCTGTGATCTGCAATCCAATCGCAAAATGAAGATGTTGGGAGGCAGAAAATTTGGAAATGAGAAAGGAGAGGGCTGGCCAAAAACCACTTTGCGGTGGAAGTAAGATTTGAATGAAGGGTCTGGCATTAAACTCAGGCATTCTTTGCACCTGCGCAGGTGAACTTTTAACTAATTGTAAGGATGAGGATATGGAGAAGGGAATGTGGCACAGCTGGCTAAGTGTCAGCTGCATAAGATTTCTCTGACCAGTAGGTCATGAGTTTGAGGCCTGCCTGGGTCGAGGTGGGTGCTCGACCTTTAAGTGTAGCCTGCTGTCGACCTTTGCAGCCCGAAAGACAGTTGCATCTGTCAAGTAAGACAGTGTTTCCCAACTGCTGTTCAGGTGCCGTGAGTGATCACCTGGTGTGCCGCGGGAAAACCTCTCTTCCCCCCTTTCTTCCCCCTCCTGCCGAACTCCTGCTGCTGCTGCTTGGGGGAGGAGGAGGAAGGAAGGACGGGAGGCTGTGAAGAAGAAGAAGGGGCTGGGGCGCCGCCTCCTTCGGCCGTTTCCCCAGCCAGCCAGCCTCCAATCGAGGGAATGGAAGCGGAAGTGAGGAGTGCAGTCCGAGGCAGGCCCACTGGCTTCTTTCGAACCGCAGGAAAGAAGGAAGGAAGGCAACCGCGGACCGAGTGAGTGCCTTCCCTTCTGGTGTGGAAGAGGGAGAGAGCCATTCAGGAAGGGAGCCACCTGGGGGTTGTGTGTGGGAAGTTTGGCCCAGTAATATCATTGGTGGGGTTCAGAATGCTCTTTGATTGTCGGAGAACTATAAATCCCAGCAACTACAACTCCCAAATGGCAAGGTCTATTTCCCCTGAACTCCATCTGCGTTCATATTTGGGCATATTGAGTATTCATTTCAAGTGTGGTCCAGATCCATCATTATTTCAGTCCACAGTGCTCTCTGGGTGTAGGTGAACTACAACTTCCAAACTCAAGGTCAATTCCCAAGCAAACCCTTTCAGTACTTTCTGTTGGTAATGAGAGTTCAATATGGCAAGTTTGGTTCAATTCCATTGTTGCAAGAGTTCAGGATGCTCTTTGTTTGTGCTGGTGAGAGGATAGTAATGAATCACACAATATAAACTATGGATATGTTATAAAAGGTATAATTCACTAAGAAGTATTCAGTTGGATATTTAGTCAATACACTGTAGCATAGCAAAGCCTGAAGGCAGTAAGAACAATTCATATGATGCAATTAAAGGTATATAAACCAATATTCAAAAATTCAGTATGTGGCCTAAAGGCAATGAAAATAACTCCAAAACTAAAGGTCAATGCCAACCAAACTCTTATAGTATTTTCGCTTGGTTATGGGAGTTCTGTGTGGGAAGTTTGTGTCTTTCTGCCATTCCTGTCAGGATATCTATGTTGTGTTAACTTTAATCTTGGGATTTGTAGCTTGATGAGGCACCAGCCCTCTTTCGACATTGAAGGCGAAAGACTTTGTAAAACTACAAATCCTAGGAGGAAGTAAGAGCCTTGGAAAACCAAGTGGCATCAAAACTGTTTCAGAATAAAACAGAATCACCTTCTGTTTTAATTGAAGTAATTGACCTGCGGAGAAACAGGTAAGAACATAGATAATAATAATAACAACAACAACTACCAATCCTGATATTCCATAGCAGCATTATTATTATTATTATTATTATGAACATCGATGACACTGTGTAACAAAATTTGAAAAATGTTCTATTTCTGGTTTGAAAGTCTTATTTTCTTTCTAACTTTTTTTCCCTTTCCAAATCTGGATTTGCAGAAAAGAGAGCCCCTTACCGACGCTGGCGGCCTGGAAGTGAGCCGAGAGGAAGACAGCCGTGAAGCAAAGGAAGGCCGAGAGGCAGGTGGCGTCCTTTCCGTTCCGGATGCAGTCCTTGTTGAAGATATTGATCTTGAAGGGCTCAAAGCGGAGGCTGGCATTGACCCGGACGACACTACGAGACCTGAAGGCAAAGAGACAATGCGACGGCTTTGATGTTCTACCATTTCACAGGTGAAGGCAGCCAATCCTTCACCTAGCAGCCACCAACCCAGTGACATCACAAAGGGCCACTTCACCTAGCGGCCACCAACCCAGTGACATCACAAAGGGTCACTTCACCTGGCAACAGCCAATCCTTCACCTAGCGGCCACCAACCCAATGACATCACAAAGGGCCACTTCACCTGGCAACAGCCAATCCTTCACCTAGCAGCCACCAACCCAGTGACATCACAAAGGGCCACTTCACCTGGCAACAGCCAATCCTTCACCTTGCGGCCACCAACCCAATGACATCACAAAGGGCCACTTCACCTGGCAACAGCCAATCTTTCACCTAGCAGCCACCAACCCAGTGACATCACAAAGGGCCACTTCAGCTGGCAACAGCCAATCCTTCACCTAGCAGCCACCATCCCAGTGACATCACAAAGGGCCACTTCACCTGGCAACAGCCAATCCTTCACCTAGCAGCCACCAACCCAGTGACATCACAAAGGGCCACTTCACCTAGCGGCCACCAACCCAGTGACATCACAAAGGGTCACTTCACCTGGCAACAGCCAATCCTTCACCTAGCGGCCACCAACCCAATGCCATCACAAAGGGCCACTTCACCTGGCAACAGCCAATCCTTCACCTAGCAGCCACCAACCCAATGACATCACAAAGGGCCACTTCACCTGGCAACAGCCAATCCTTCACCTAGCGGCCACCAACCCAATGACATCACAAAGGGCCACTTCACCTGGCAACAGCCAATCTTTCACCTAGCAGCCACCAACCCAGTGACATCACAAAGGGCCACTTCAGCTGGCAACAGCCAATCCTTCACCTAGCAGCCACCAACCCAGTGACATCACAAAGGGCCACTTCACCTGGCAACAGCCAATCCTTCACCTAGCAGCCACCAACCCAGTGACATCACAAAGGGCCACTTCACCTAGCAGCCACCAACCCAGTGACATCACAAAGGGCCACTTCACCTGGCAACAGCCAATCCTTCACCTAGCAGCCACCAACCCAGTGACATCACAAAGGGCCACTTCACCTGGCAACAGCCAATCCTTCACCTTGCGGCCACCAACCCAATGACATCACAAAGGGCCACTTCACCTGGCAACAGCCAATCCTTCACCTAGCAGCCACCAACCCAGTGACATCACAAAGGGCCACTTCACCTGGCAACAGCCAATCCTTCCCTTAGCCACCAACCCAGTGACATCACGCCACTTCACCTGGCAACAGCCAATCCTTCACCTAGCAGCCACCAACCCAGTGACATCACAAAGGGCCACTTCACCTGGCAACAGCCAATCCTTCACCTAGCAGCCACCAACCCAGTGACATCACAAAGGGCCACTTCACCTGGCAACAGCCAATCCTTCACCTTGCACCAACCCAATGACATCACAAAGGGCCACTTCACCTGGCAACAGCCAATCCTTCACCTAGCAGCCACCAACCCAGTGACATCACAAAGGGCCACTTCACCTGGCAACAGCCAATCCTTCACCTAGCAGCCACCAACCCAGTGACATCACAAAGGGCCACTTCACCTGGCAACAGCCAATCCTTCACCTAGCAGCCACCAACCCAGTGACATCACATAGGGCCACTTCACCTGGCAACAGCCAATCCTTCCCCTAGTAGCCACCAACCCAGTGACATCACGTAGGGCCACTTCACCTGGCAACAGCCAATCCTTCACCTAGCAGCCACCAACCCAGTGACATCACATAGGGCCACTTCACCTTTGTGGTACCGACAGTCAGACAAGCAAGCATACAAACATTTGACCTTTATATATAGAGATAGATAGATATAGATAGAGCTAAAGAGGGAGTTTCAGCAAAATTTAAAACTAATAGTGCACAAAGTCAAAAAGTGGGACTTTAATCCATGGAAATAGGGCTGATATGGAAGGACATTGCCTTAGCGCAAGCACCCAAAAATCCCTCTCTGCACCCAGGGTATCTTGACGAAATCTCTGGACACATTGCTTGAGAACATCAGACTACAAGTCCTAGGATTTCAAGGACCCCGTCATCAACCTGAACCCAGAAAGCAACGCACCCCTTTCCGTGACAACAAATCCCCATCCAATGGACATCAGAGCATCATGCTCTATCTATCTGTCAGGACCCACCAAAGCAACACAGCACTTCCAAGGGAGCCGACAGCGAGGTCGATGAGGCCGTCTTCGTTCAGGTCCAGATTCCCGTGGATGCTGCACCCGAAAAACATCAAGCCTGGAGAAAGTTCGGCCGCCGAGATTCTCTGAAACATTGCGGCGCAATAAACGCTTTAGCAAAACAGACAAAGAAAGACAAAACAGAGCTATCCAAATGCGATGGCATGTGTGCCCAGGGGGGCATAATATATCCAAAGTGATGTTGTGAGATCTAAGGTTGGACAAGCTTTGGGTTGAGTTGGCCTTACGCAATATAAAGGATGCCGCATGAAATGCATTTGCAGAGGGTTTTTAAACACCAAGCCAAAGTCTCGACATGCAACCCAACTCTTGGAGTGGTACCTACATTTCCGCCATTTACTTTGAACTGGTTTCCAGCTTAATGGAGACAAAGGGTGCATCTACACTGCAGAGTTAATGCAGTTTGCCACCCCTTTAGCTAGCATGGGCCATTGCTATAGAATCATGGGAGCTGAAGTTTGACAAGGTCTTTAGCTTTTGCTTCTATAGAGTCCACCAAATAATAATAATAATAGTAGTAGTTGTTGTTGTGTTTATTATTGTTGTTGTTATTATGTGTATTATTATGTGTTTATTATTATCATGATGCTTCTTATTGTGTTTATTCTTACTATTATTATTGTGATTATTATTATTATTATTTATACCCCACTTTCCATCTCTTCAAAAGAGTCTCAAGGTAGCTTCCATGCTCTAGCCCAGTTTCTGGGATTTATAGTTAACACGCAATCAAAGAGCATCCTGAACTCTTGCAACAATGGAATTGAACCAAACTTGGCATATTGAACACAGTACTACATATAGTTAATTGACCTTGAGTTTTGGAGTTGTAGTTCACCTACATCCAGAGAGCACTGTGGACTCAAACAATGATGGATGTGGACCAAACTTGGCAAACGGGCCCTTCAGGCAGTAGAACAGGCCGAGGGCCACCACCAAGCCCAGGGTCCCGCCGCAAGCTTCAGCCGCTCCCATTGCCACGGGTAGCGGCTCACGGACGAAAGGGGCGGCGGGGGAGAGGGAGAAGGTGGCAATTCCCCGTCCCCTGCCCTGCCCACTGAAGCCCGTCCACCGCTCATGCTCCTCCACGCAGCCTCAGTGAGCGGGGGTGAGCAACGCCGGGGATGGGGCCACTCTCTGCCATAACTCCCGCCATGACTCCCGTCCCTTGCTCGCTGAGTGAGCCCTGCCCACTGAAGCCCGTCCACTGCTCATGCTCCTTCTCTTCCGCATGGCCTCAGCGAGCAAGGGGCTGGAGTCATGGCGGAGAGCGGCGCTGGGGACGGGGGCCGCTCTCCGCCATCACTCCCGCCATGACTCAATCAGGCACGAGCAAGCTTCTGCTGCTGGGAAGGGGGTGGGGCCCAAGCGACGTCACTCTTCCCTCCTCCCTCCCTCGATTGGAGGCTGGCTGGGGAAACGGCCAAAGGAGGCAGCGCCCTGGCCCCTTCTTCTTTTTCTTCGCTGCCTCCCGGCCCTTCCTCCTCCTCCTCTTCCCCCAAGCAGCAGGAGTTCGGCAGGAGGGGGAGAAAGGGGGGGGGAGAAGTTTTTTGTGGCACACCAGATGATCCGTCACAGAACAGTAGTATGCCGCGGAACAGCGGTTGGGAAACACTGCTCTAGCCCTCCATTGCAATTATTATTTTATTATTTACAGTATTTATATACCGTCTTTCTCACCCCTGGGGGGGGGGGGGCGGCCTCAAAGCAGTGGTTGAGACATTAACCATTAGATGGTTAATGTCTACTGCAAATGGCCATAGTGCAGGCATGGGCAAACTTCAGCCCTCTAGGTGTTTTGGCTTCAACTCCCACAATTCCTAACAGCTGGTAGCTTGTTAGGAATTGTGGGAGCTGAAGTTCAGAACACCTGGACGGCCAAAGTTTTCCCATGCCTGCCATAGAGGGTGCACAAACACTATAGAATGAATGCATTTCGACACCACTTTAAATGCTGTGATGTCTTGTAGGGCTGTTTTACAATTTCGGATATGCCCAAATTTCGGAGGTTTCTTGGATACTTCTGACTTTTTAAGCAATTTCGAGACCAACCCTCCCAACAGGAATTCCGAAATCCAAGATTCCGAATTTCGGAATTCCGAATTCTGAATTTCGGATGCCATTTCTGAATTTCCTTGCTGATTGCTCATTGGCTGATGGCTAACAGCTGACTCTCCCTTCTGCTGATTTTTTTTGCCCCTTTTTTTTTAAAGCGGACGCCATTTCCGAAGACTTCCAAATTTCGGAAATACGTCCGAAGGAATTTCGAAATTTTTCGGAAATTTTTCGGAAGTCCATATAATCCGAAACGACAGCTACAATTAGATCCAAAAAGAGTTTCGAAACGTTTTTTTCTTGGATCAACCAACCCTAACGTCTTGGGAGTTATAGTTCTACAAGGTCTTTACCCTTTTCGGTGTAAGGATCTTGGTGCCTCCCCAAATTACCAATCCTGGTATTCCATAGCATTCTTTTGTCCCAATACGATTTTTTTTCTCCACTTAATTTATTTCTTTTCATTCAATGTTTGTTCTGATAATAATAGCATAGGACAGCCTTTACCTGCTTGTATTTCCGGATGAGGTTTTCTTCATAGCCGTGGAAGATATAGATGGCTCCCTGATGGTCGTCTTCCAGCGGAGCCCCCACAACAACGTCGTTGAAAGAGTCCTGATTCAGGTCCGAGACGGAAGCAATGCAGGAGCCAAAGCGGGAGTTCTGGTACCCCGGCAAGTCCATTAATGATCCGCTGGAGACAAATCGGTCCTTTGAAGAAAGGAGAGAAAGGAATACATATAGGCACACATGTCAACAAAACAATGGGTAACAATGGGTAAAACACACTGTCAGGTTGCCAAAAAGCTTTGAGTCTCTTTTGAGAGAAGAAAGGGGTATATAAATATCATAAATATAATCTACATAAATTTGAGAGTATCCCAATCCATACATATTTCTTATTTCCTATTCCTGGACTGCAACTCCCAGCAATCCTCCAGTTAGATAAGATATATATTCATTAGATAGAGTTAGTTAGATAGTAGGTAGATAGATCAATCAGGAGAACTGCTGGAAGTTACAATCTAAGACAATGCTTGTCAACCTGGGGGTCGGGACCCCTGGGGGGGTCACAATGGGGGGTCAGAGGGGTCACCAAAGACCACAGAAACACACAGTATTTTCTGTTGGTCATGGGGGTTCTGTGTGGGAAGTTTGGTTCAATTCTCTCATTGGTTGAATTCAGAATGCTCTTTGATTGTAGGTGAACTATAAATCCCAGCAACTACAACTCCCAAATGTCATGGTCTGTTTTCCCCAACTCCACCACATTTGGGCGTACTGAGTATTAGTGCCAAGTTTGGTCCAGATCTATCATTGTTTGAGTCCACAGTGCTCTCTGGATATAGGTGAACCACAACTCAAGGTCAATACCCACCAGACACTCCCAGTATTTTCTGTTGGTCATGGGAGTCCTGTGTGCCAAGTTTGGTTCAATTCCATCTTTGGTGGAGTTCAGAATGTTCTTTGATTGTAGGTGAACTATAAATCCCCGCAACTACAACTCCCAAATGACAAAATCAATCCCCCAACACCCCCCAGTATTCAAATTTGAACGTATTGGGTATTTGTGTCAAATTTGGTCGAGTGAATAAAAATACATCCTGCATATCAGATATTTACATTATGATTCATAACAGTAGCAAAATGACAGTTATGAAGTAGCAACGAAAATAATGATGGTTGGGGGTCACCACAGCATGAGAAACTGTATTAAGGGGTCGTGGCATTAGGAAGGTCGAGAACCATTGGTCTAAGAATAGATAGAGAAGGAAGAAAGGAGAGAAAGAAAAAGGGAAGGAAAGAAAGAGGTAGAGAAGGAAGGAAGGAGAGAAGGAAAGCAAAAAAGGGGAGGAAGGAAAGAGGGAGGGAGGGAGGGAGGGAGGGAGGGAGGGAGGAGGGAGGGAGGGAGGGAGAAAAGAAAGAAAGAAAGAAAGAAAGAAAGAAAGAAAGAAAGAAAGAGGGAGGGAGGGGAGTGAAAGTTGGCCACAGCAACGTGTGGCGGGTACAGCTAGTAATATAATAAATACATGTCAACATGTCAACAAAACAATGGGAACCATACATAGGCTGACAGTTTACCAAAAGCCAACCATTTATAGGAACTTTGAGTCTCTTTTGGGAGAGTAAAGAGGTATATAAATACCATAAATATAATATGATAAAATAAAAACATGTCAACATGTCAACGAAACAATGGGAAACGCACATATGCTGTCAGTTTGCCAAAAGCCAACAGATTATAGCAATTGTGAGTCTTTTTCTGGGAGAGTAAAGCGGTATATAAATATTATTTATTTATTTATTTATTATTTCGCATTTGTCTGTCGCCCCCCAGCGGCTCGGGGCGACTTACAACAGTTCATAAAATACAATTGTCAGATAACTCATAAGCCACAGTAATACCATTAAGATGGAATTACAATTAGAACAGTTGAAACAAGAAATGGAGTCGCAGTGGGCTGACAGCTAGGTGGTGCGAGCTACAGTTTAGCTAACTCCGAAGGCTTGTTGGAACAGCAATGTCTTAACTGCTCTCCTGAACGGGAGGAGGCCCTGGGTGGCACGGATGCCGGCGGGCAGTGCGTTCCACAGGGTTGGGGCTGCAACAGAGAAAGCCCGGCGGCGGGTTGCGGACAGATGGTAGGTCCTCACATTTGGGATGACCAGGAGGTTTAGCTCTTCAGAGCGCAGTGATCTGGTGGGATGATATGGGACAAGGTGATCCCGCAGGTACACTGGCCCCAGACCATGTAAGGCCTTAAAAGTCAGGACTAACACTTTGAAGGCAATCCGGCATTCAATTGGGAGCCAGTGCAGTTCGCGCAGGATTGGCGTGATGTGGTGGCGCTGCGGCGTTCTGCACCAGCTTGAGTCTCCGGATTACCGACAGACGAAGGCCAATGTAAAGAGTGTTACAGTAGTCCAGCCTCGAGATGACCGTGGCTTGGATCACTGTGGCTAAGTCGCGCCGGGACAAATAGGGGGCCAGCTTCCTCGCCTGGCGAAGATGGAAAAATGCTACCCTGCTGATGCTGGAGACGTGGGCTTCCATCGACAACAGGGGGTCCAAGGTTACTCCTAAGCTCTTAACAGAGGGTGACGGACATAATGTCACGCCGTCCAGGGTTGGAAGCTGAACATCCCTACAGCCCGGAGAACCCAGCCACAGGATCTCCGTCTTTGCCGGATTCACCTTCAACCTACTGGCTCGCAGCCATCCAGTGACGGCCTCAAGGCAACGATGGAAATTATCGGGTACGGATTCGAGGCTGCCCTCATTTTCAAGATAAGCTGGGTGTCATCAGCGTACTGATGGCACACCAGCCCAAAACTACGCACCAGCTGGGCAAGTGGTCGCATATAGATGTTAAATAAGAGGGGGGAGAATAGCCCCTGAGGAACCCCGCAAAGAAGCGGGAACCCCGGAGACATCCTTGCCCTCCTCACTCGTAGCCGGTTCCGGAGGAAGGAGGTCACCCAATTAAGGGCTGTCCCCCTAACTCCGGCCCTGGCAAGCCGGTGAGTCAATAGATCATAATCGACTGTATCAAATGCCGCTGTGAGGTCCAATAACACGAGCAGCGCCGATCCGCCCTGATCCAGCTGGCAGCGCAACTCATCCGAGATGGAGACCAGGACCGTCTCCGTCCCATGCCTCGGACGGAAGCCGGACTGGAAGGGTCTAGCCAAGCTGGGTCATCTAGGAAGGACTGCAACTGCTCCATTGCCGCCTTCTCAATTACCTTGCTCAGGAACGATAAATTCGAAACCGGGCGGTAGTTGGAGGGGACCGTTGGATCTAATCCTGGCTTCTTCAACAATGGAGAGACCACCGCCTCTTTTAAACCCTCTGGAAATACTCCTGGGCTAGGGAAGTATTAATTATATTCAACAGAGGGTCTCGCAATCCTCCAGGCTGGCTTTCACCAGCCAGGAGGGGCACGGATCAAGGGAACAGGTGGTCGGGCGAGCTGCAGCAATAATCCTATCGACAGCTTCTCAGGCCCAGTGGCGTGAACCGGTCGAAGGTGGATAATTTATTTATTCATAAATAAATAGATTTAATAGGATTAATAGAATTAATAAATATAAAATACATACATATAATACATAAATATAATACAAAAAACAAAATTATAATGTAATATAATATAATTCATGAATGTCAACATGTCAATAAAACAATGGGAACCGTACAGGTTGCCAGTTTTAGGAAAGCCAATAGTTTATAGCAGCTTTGAGTCTCTTTTAAGAGAGGAAAGTGGCATATAACTATAATAAATATAATAAATACATACCAATATAATTAATAAGTAAATAAAATATGATAAATATAATAAATATATATTGGTGGCAAAACCCAATATGGGATTTTGTGCAATAAATAAATAAAAATGTGCAAAAACTTGGGGTTTGGGTGACACGCTTTGCACAGGAGGGGAGTTTCATCCTTTCATCAGAAGAATACGTTTCTTCTATGAATCTTTCCGTGTGAAAAAATATATATACTTTTGTGTGCCTTTTATTTCTTGGAAATGGCCCCTTTAGCTGCAAGAAATGTACAAATACATCTACTAAGTAGCATATATATATATAAGAGCGAGAGAGAGAGAGAGAGAGAGAGAGAGAGAGAGAGAGAGAGAGAGAGATTTGGAAAGTACTTTTCATGGCAAAAGTCTCCCTAATATATACAATATATAATACTGATATTGTACCATGGGGCTATACTCTCCCCTTTGTTATTTAACATCTACATGCAAAGTTTCAGGCTGGAATGTTATCAGTACACTGATGACACCCAGCTTGTTCTGAGGATGGAAGGACGCCCAGACTCTGTACCCTCTTGTTTCCATCAGTGCCTTGAGGCTGTCACTGGATGGCTGCGTGCCAGTAGATTGAGGGTGAATCCAGCAAAGACGGAGATACTGTGGCTGGGACGTCCGGTTAGTGGGGCAGTCCAGCTGCCTACCCTGGATGGTGAGGCATTATGCCCGACATCTTCTGTAAAGAGCCTTGGGGTTATTTTAGACCAGGGGTGCTCACACTTTTTCAGCATGGGAGCTACTGATTAAAAAACCGCGTCCCAAAGATCACCTACCCAGAAATGTAAAACGTATAACTATGTTCTTATTTATTTATTTATTTTTATTATGCATTTTTATGTATCGCTCCTTCCAGCAGGCTCGGGGCAGTTTACATAAAATGAAGTTATAAAACATTTCAATTTAATAACAACAATATAAAACAGAGCATAAAAATATATCCAACCACCCCATTTCTCCCACACTGCCATATTACCACACATATTATCAGCCAGAAAGTAAGAAGAGAGGCTTTTGAACTGCAAGGCCATTTAATACTCAGCAAGGTAAACAAAGGGGCATGCAAAAATACATCCAACCACCCCATTTCTCCCACACTGCCATATTACCACACATATTATCAGCCAGAAAGTAAGAAGAGAGGCTTTTGAACTGCAAGGCCATTTAATACTGAGCAAGGTAAACAAAGGGGCATGCAAAAATACATCCAACCACCCCATTTCTCCCACACTGCCATATTACCACACATATTATCAGCCAGAAAGTAAGAAGAGAGGCTTTTGAACTGCAAGGCCATTTAATACTCAGTAAGGTAAACAAAGGGGCATGCAAAAATACTTCCAACCACCCCATTTCTCCCACATTTCCATATTCCCCAACATATATTTCTCAAGGAACAAAGCAAGCAGAGAGGCTTTGGAGCTAAAAGGCCATTTTTAAACATTAAAAATAAGCAAAGAGACATGCCACAGAACAATCAAGCACCCACCCCAAAGTAAAAAGACCGACCTTTGAGATGCGGTAAGGAAATGACCCCAAAGCGTCCTTCTCCTCCTCCTCCGTCATTGCTCCTATTTCCACGCCGCCAGCATGCGTGCCGCCTCCAAGAGCTCACGAGAAGTCAGAGAGGCAGAATGGGCACTTCTGCGCATGCGAGCGGGGCCAGCCATGCATTGCGTCATCCAGGCCCGCCCCTTGGTCTCCTACGACTCTGAGTGGCTGGAGAAGGACGGAGGGGGGAGGAGGAATCCAAAAGAGCGGCCCATTCTGCCTCTTGGACTCTGGACGGAGCTTTTGGAGGCGGCGCACGAGCGGGGAGGAGCAACGACGGAGGACTTCTTTGCAGCGTGCAGGGGCGCGTGAAGAGGACCAACAGCAAAAAACCTCATCAGTGGCCTGAAGATCACCAGGATGAGGCCCAAAGATCACCCTGGTGATCCCGATCACCATTCTGAGCACCCCTGTTTTAGAACCTTTGCTGATGATGGAAGCCCAAATCTCCAATGTCAGCAAAACCGCTTTCTTCCATCTGCGGCAGGCTAGGCGGCTGGCTCCCTACTTATCCAGAGATGACCTGGCCACGGTGATCCAAGCCACGGTCATCTTGAGACTGGACTACTGTAACACCCTTTACATTGGCCTGCCCTTGTCTCTGGTCTGGAAATGTAGGCTCGTCCAGAATGCCGCTACGCGACTTCTTACTGGAACCCCAGTGAGAGGTCACATAACTCACATCCTTCAGCAGCTCCACTGGCTTCCGGTGGAGCACCGGATCACTTTCAAGGTGATGGTGTTAACCTTCAAGGCCTTGCATGGTCTGGTGCCGCTGTATTTAAGGGACCGTCTTATCCCCTATCAACCCCAGCGGTCACTCCGCTCCGAACAACTGAACCTCCTTGAGGTACCTAGCGTCAAATCTATCCGCCTAACATCCACCCGGCATAGAGACTTTTCTGTGGTGGCACCATCAATCTGGAACTCTCTTCCAAGTGAAGTCCGGGTCTTGCAAGATCTGCCATCCTTCTGCAAGGCCTGCAAGACCTATCTTTTCCAGTTAGCTTTTGATTGCTAAGCTGTATAATCATTCTTGTCTTATTTTTAAATGCTGTCTTTGACTGTTTTATGCTTTTATGTGTTTGTGAGCTGCTCCGAGCCCTTGGGGAGTGGCGGCATACAAATTTAAATAATAAAATAATAAAAAATAATATTTTGTGTGTGTGTGTGTGTGTGTGTATAAAATAAATAAATAATATAAATAAATAAATAGTAAATAAACAATAAAGTACCTCTTTGAGGGTATAGACATAGACTTTCCCTTTCTCTCTTCCTTCACTGAAATACATTGGGGCTCCGACCAACAAAACATCAGTGACCCCGTCCCCATTAACATCCACGGAATTAATTTCGCTTCCATAGTAAGCACCGATCTGGAAAAAGAGAGGGGGAAAAAGATAGAGAAAAATATGTGCGGAATGAATTGGAAATGGTTGTGGGCTTTGACAGCTTAACATAATTCCAAGACATTAAAAGCATTTGGAATGATCATGCCGGGAAGGAGAGGCATTTCAGAACGGAAGCAATCTATCATCTTTTTGTCTAGACAGCTCTCCTGGAAAAACAAAATATGCAGATTAAACACTTTGATTCGGGAAGATTAAGGAATCAAACTATTATCCAACATATTCATATCCATACCCATGTCTATACACACACACATATATAAAATTATATATTTTATATATATTATATATTTTATATATTATATTACAATATACATATATATATATGATTATATATAATTATATACATTATATATTATATTATAATATACATATATATACACACATATATACATATATGTATGCATATATGTATGTATATATACATATACATACACTAGCGTAACCCGCCACGCGTTGCTGTGGCCAACCTTCCCCCCCCCCTTTCTCTTTTTCTCTCTTTATTTTTCTCTTTGTTTTATTTCCTCTTTCCTTTCTCCCTTCTCTTCCTCTTCCCTTCCTTTCCCCCTCCGTCTTTCCCTTTCTCTGTTTCCCTTTTTTGCTGCTCTATGTGTTTTTGGAGTGCAACTCCCAGTGGTCCTTCTGGTTTACCAACTTTCCTCCTTTCTTCTCTGTTCCCTTCCCCCCCTTTCTGTCGGGGTGGGAGGGAGCGTTGAGAGGAGGAGGGGCGGGGGCAAGGGGAAGCCGGGTGGGAGGGAGCGTTGGAGGAGGAGGGGCGGGGCGGCGCCGGTGGGGCCTTCTGGGAAGTGTAGTCCTGTGTCCGTTGGTGCCGCCTCCTCTGTCCCCCAGGCGATTCTGGACCTGGGTCGCGAGGGAGGCGCCGTGGCCGCCTTCTCCACCGCTTCCTCTGTGTCCTCCGCCGGCTCCCAGCTGGTTTTGGAGCCGGACCGCGCCGCCGCCTCTTCGGCCTTCTCTGCCGCCTCCTTCTTGGTTCCGGACCTGGGCCGCGTCGCCGCCGCCTCGGCCTTGTCCGCCGCCTTCTAGCTGGTTCCGGATTCGGGCCGTGCGGGCGACGCCGTGGCTGCCTCGGTCCGCGCGGGCCGGGTGTAGGAGCCTCTGGGAAGCGGCGGAGAAGGGCGAGGAGGCGGTGGCGCAGGCCGGGTCCGGAACCGGCTAGGGAGGCGGTGGAGGAGGGCGAGGAAGCGGCGGAGGATGCGGGCATGGCGTTGGCCGCACGGTTCGGGTCGGGGAGCTGCTGGGAGGCGGCAAAGGAGGTAGAGAAGGCGGCGGAGGAGGTGGGCATGGGGCTGAGCTTTGGGCTGGGTCCAGGAGCGGCGAGGAGGTGGCAGAAGAAGCGGGGACGAACTGGTTAGCGAGGGTGAGGGCGAGGCTGGGGTTGTGGGGGGCATTGGCAGTAACCATGCGCTGCTAAGGCAGGTGTGTATGGGCGTTTTTTGGGGGCTCTGTTTCGGGGGGTTGTGAGGTATGTGGGCCGGGTTTTTTGTGGCCTGGACATACCTCGTGTTATGGTGGAATGTGTTGGGGGTGGTAGGTGCTTCTGGGGCTTATAGTTTTGATGTCTATAAGCCGAGTTGCATGACCACTCCCTTTTTATATATATAGATATACACACACACACACACACACACACACATATATATAGTGATAGGCTTCAGTCCCATTTGCATTGAGTGAAAGACAATGTACGGATCTTATTTAGTTCCCCTGGAGCAGGCATGGGCAAAGTTTGGCCCTCCTTCCAGGTGTTTTGGACTTCAACTCCCACAATTCCTAACAGGACCCGAGGCTGTTAGGAATTGTGGGAGTTGAAGTCCAAAACACCTGGAAGGAGGGCCAAACTTTGCCCATGCCTTCTATATAAGGACCAGAGTGCGATTGTGGTATTATAGTAGAGTTGAAAGAGACCCTCGGAGGTCATCCAGTCCAGCTTTTTTCTGTTATGTAGGAAAGGCATAATCAAAGCACTTCGGTCAGGAAGTTCTTCCTAATGTTGAGGTGGAATCTCCTTCCCTCTCATTGGAACCCATGGCTCCATTGAGTCCTAGTCTCCAAACTCAAAGAATCATAGAGTTGGAAGAGACCTCATGGGCCATCCAGTCTAACCCCATTCTGCCAAGAAGTAGGAAATTTGCATTCAAAGCACCCCTGACAGATGGCCATCCAGCCTCTGTTTAAAAATCTCCAAAGAAGGAGCCTCCACAACACCCCGGGGCAGAGAGTTCCACTGCTGAACTGCTCTCACAGTCAGGAAGTTCTTCTTCATGTCCAGGTGGAATCTCCTTTCCTGTAGTTTGAAGCAACTTTGTTCCATTGCGTCCTGGTCTCCAGGGCAGCAGCAAACAAGCTTGCTCCCTTCTCCCTGTGACTTCTCCTCACATATTTATACATGGCCCTCATCGTGTCTCCTCTCAGCCTTCTCTTCTTCAGGCTAAACATGTCCAGCTCTTTAAGCCGCTCCTCATAGGGCTTGTTCTCCAGACCCTTGATCATTTTGTTTGCCACATCCCAGCTTGTCAACATCTTCCTTCAATCGTGATGCCCAGAATTGGACACAGTATTCCAGATCATACAGAATTACAGATCATCTCCAGGAAGTGTGCAAAAGGAGTGAAGGAGTGCGACAGCTCCCCCTGGTGGCCAGAAGCTGAAATGTTAAATTGCCTCTGAGTGTCTTGTCTATACATGTTTGTATGTCAAAGGGCATTGAATGTTTGCCTGTATATGTGCATTGTGATCTGCCCTGAGTCCCCTGCGGGGTGAGAAGGGCAGAATATAAATGACATAAATAAATAAATAAATAAATAAATAAATAAATACAGTCAAGCCTCCATAAAACTAAATCCAACCACGATCTCGCCATTCTATATTAAGGTTTGTCATTTTATTGTCATTGCAATGTTTACCTGCTCCCCTTTCAGCGACTGGTGGATGGTGAGGTTGCGGTTGATGTGCATATTGAAGATGATCACTTTCCCCGTGTGGTTGAAGCGGGGCGCCCCCGCCACGTAGATCCTGTCCAGCTTTTTCGAGACCACTGAAGTGACGGTATAACCTACAGCACACAAAGACGCAGAGCCATGTCACATACAATAACACTATGTAACACGTTTTTTGTTCCTGGGTTATAAATGCCATTTCCTAATTGGTTCTATCATTAAAACGTGGGAAAAGTTTATTAAACTGCCAAAACTTTGTATTGGCAGTTTAATAAATTGCCAATAAACACCGGAACTGTGGCACAGGGCGGAATATAAATACTGTAAATAAAATGTAAATAAATAAATATTTGTGGGATGGACATCCTGCAGCACATTTATTTTTATTTATTTATTCATTCATTCATTCATTATTCAAATTTGTGGGTCGCCCTTCCCGGGTGGCTCGGGATAACTTACAACATGAATTCAGAGTTAAAAACAGAATATAAAACACAATAAAATACAATAAAATACACAACAAGCCAGTGGCACAGGTGTATATGACTTCATCGGCATACGCAACGCAAGAAGGCGAAGTAGCCTATAATCCCAGCATTAATACCCAAAGGCCTGCCGAAACAGGAGGGTTTGCCACTAAGTCCATAAGGGCACGGACTCCGGAAGGCAGTGCATTCCACAGGGTAGGGGCAATTATTGAGAAGGCCCTCCGTCTTGTGGCCGTCAGATGGTAGGTTTTAATGCCGGGCACCTCTAGGAGTTGACCCAGCTCTGAATGTAGTGGCCTAACGGGACAGTATGGGATGAGATGGTCCCTAAGGTACACTGGCCCCAGACCATTTAAGGCCTTAAAGGTCAATACCAGCACTTTGAAGGTGATCCGGCATTCCACTGGTAGCTAGTGCAGCTCCTGCAAGACAGGTGTTATGTGGCTGGTCGTCAAGACGCCGGCTAGCTGCCGCGTTCTGGACCAACTTCAATTTCCGGATCACAGGCAAAGGAAGGCCAACGTAGAGAGCATTACAGTAGTCCAGTCTCGAGATGACCGTGGCTTGGACCACTGTGGCTAGGTTGTGGCGGTAGGGAGCCAGCTTCCTCGCCTGACGGAGATGGAAAACTCGACTGACAGCGGAGATTTGCATCTCCATCGTCAGTCGAGAGTCCAGAGTGACGCCAAGACTTTTAACTGTCGACGACGGACATAGTGTCACGCCATCCAGGGGAAGAAGCTGGATCTCCACCCCACCCGGACGACCCAACCACAGGATCTCCGTCTTAGCTGGATTCACCTTCAACCTACTGGCTCGCAGCCATCCAGTAACAGCTTCAAGGCACAGATGGAAATTTGGCTATAGTTTTCCAATCAACATCTCCTATTTTTATTTATTTATTTATTTACTTATTATTTGGATTTGTATGTCGCCACTCCCCGAGGGCTCGGAGCGACTTACAATCATGTAAAAACACCACAGAAGTAAAACAACATATTAACTAGAAAGAGAAGAGATTTCCGGCTTAGCGGTCAAAGGCTAGCCGGAAAAGGTGGGTCTTGCAGGCCTTGCGGAAAGAGAGTAGATCCTGCATGGCCCGCACATCACTTGGAAGGGTGTTCCAAATTGACGGCGCTACTACAGAAAAGGTTCTGCGTCGGGTCAATGTGAGACGAATTGTTTTGAAGGTTGGCACTTCCAGGAGATTCAATTGTTCGGAACGGAGTGACCTCTGGGGTTGGTAGGGGAAGAGACGGCCCCTCAGATACAGAGGCCCCAGACCACGCAAGGCCTTGAAAGTTAACACCATCACCTTGAAAGTGATCCGGTGGTCGACCGGAAGCCAATGAAGCTGCTAAAGGATGGGTGTTATGTGACATCCCACTGGGGTCCCAGTGAGAAGTCATGCAGCGGCATTCTGGATGAGCTTGAGTTTCCGGATCGCTAACAAGGGCAGGCCAATGTAAAGGGCGTTACAGTAGTCCAATCTCGAGATGGCCGTGGCTTGGAGCACCGTGGCCAGGTCGTCTCTGGATAGGTAGGGGGCCAGACGCCTAGCTTGCCGCAGATGGAAAAAGGCAGTTTTGCTGACGGTGGAGTCCTGGGCTTCCATCAACAGCAACGGGTCTAAGACGACCCCAAGGCTCTTTACTGAGGATGTCAGGCATACAATAGTGCCTCACCATCCAAGCTAGGCAGTCGGGCCTCCCCACCCACTGGGCGTCCCGGCCACAATATCTCTGTCTTTGCTGGATTCACCGTCAATCTAATGGCACGCAGCCAACCAGTAACGGCTTCAAGGCACTGTTGGAAACAAGAGGGTACGGAGTCCGGTCGGCCTTCCATTTTCAGAACGAGCTGGGTGTCGTCAGCGTACTGATAACATTCCAGCCCAAAGCTTCGGACCAGACCAGCAAGTGGTCGCATATAGATGTTAAATAATAAAGGGGAGAGAATGGCACCTTGAGGGACCCCACAAGTAAGTGGGGCCCTCTCGGAAACCATACCATCCCTTTCCACCCACTGTCCCTGGTTGTGGAGAAAGGACAACAACCATTTCAAGGCTGTTCCCCTGACTCCAGCAAGGCGGTGGGCCAAAAGATTGTAATCGACCATATCAAAAGCTGCTGTGAGGTCCAATAACACAAGAGAGAGGGAAGAAAAATGGCGTTGCGGGTGGTTGCTGGGTTTTGGCTGCTCTTGGTGCCGGGCCTGGTGGCGGCGCAGACGGGACAGGTGCCCTTGCTGGCCTGGTCCAGCCACAGCAGATCTTTGTGGCCCCCTTCATCCGTTCCACATGAGGGGCATGTGGTGACAGAAGCTCAGCTTTCAGCACTACTGGACTCAGAGCTAGACAACGGACCTCATAATGTGCTGCTGTTCCTTCAGGAGAAACTCGGTGTTGAGGATTTCACTGCATATGGAGTTTTTGGAAACAAGCCAGAAAGCGCCTTCCCCAACCTTGAGAATGCGGTAGGTGCAGCCTCCTCTTCCTTGGTGCTTCCCTCTGTGGACTGGTTTGCTGCCAGTGCTGTCCCTGCCTTTTTGAAGGCCAAGCTGGGCATCTCGCCTCTCCATGTGGATCAGAATACCCTTCAGGAGCTGCAGCTCAACGCCAGCTTACCTGCCCTGCTATTGATACGGCTGCCCTATACTACTGGTTCAAGTTTGATGGCCCCAAAGGAAGTTCTGACCAGCAATGATGAAATCCTGGGGCAGGTTCTAAGTGATATATACTAGCAAAAATACAGTTCCTGCCTACTTACACACTAATAACTCAAGAATCAGGAAAGGATAAATTTCATATATGTATATTGTAACTTTCAGATAAGTATATCATCTACTCATTCAACAATGTAAAAATAGCAGGCAAGTAACAGGGAACTGAGAAAACGAATGGGTGAACATAAAAGTCGGATTTTAGCTAGCAGTGAGGATACTTTTCTATACAGGCATTTTAAAACTGTCCACAATTCGCGTCCAGAATTTAAGTTTGTAGGTTTACAGCATGTTTCCATACCGCCACATGCAGACATCCATACTGCGTTGTTAAAATGCGAAAGGTCCTGGATAATCCGGACCAAATGTGAACAGCCAATAGGTTTGAATGAGACTCTAAGTTTGATGGATATTTTGCTTTAAGGTAACCTCTAAGTCTCTCCCTGATATGCATTCTAATTAACTTGCGCCGAATTAAGTACTTAAGCAGCTTCCCAGTGCGAGCTTTTACCGAATGTGAGGTCCTACACCATTGAGGTGGATTATTGCATGCTGTGATATCAGCATTGCTATTAAGCATTTTCATTTATTACAATTGGTAAGTGTATGTTTAATCTCCTACCCTATGTTACTTGCCTGCTATTTTTTTTCAGGATACTATTTAGTATGCTTATATTACAGAAATATTATCGTTTGCATGTCAACCCATATGGGGCCACCCTGACGAAAAGAAATTCGAAACGGGTCGGTTACCGGACACAGATATACCCGTAGGTGGACATCCCATTGATCTTTATACTACAGAGTTACTCTACATTGATTATTGGAACCGCGACACTGCATACCCCTGGATTTACCCTTTGCTAGATTTTCAACTCTACGTTTTGCCATCGGGCCCAGGATTATAATTTTCTTTGATGATTGACTTCACTACCGGGACACAAATATCATTGTGATATATATTTGACTTTGTGTTATATTATCCAGCTGACGGGTACTGTGAGTAATGCGGATTTGATTGTTTATTGTACTGATACTCTGTTTCCATGCGCCTTTAGACGAACCATATGATTTTTACATTGTTGAATGAGTAGATGATATACTTATCTGAAAGTTACAATATACATATATGAAATTTATCCTTTCCTGAGTCTTGAGTTATTAGCAGGTTCTAAGTGGCCTTCAATCAGAAGACATTCCCTATACAGCTATCCTGACTGCTTTACGGCCCTCGCGGGTTGTCCGAGATGTGTCTGGTTTGGTCCCCGAGAGACTGGGCCGACAGCGACTCCAGAAAACGACTACTGTGGCACCTCTCCGTTACCCTGCAGACAAGCCCTGGGTACTCTTCTGGGCCAGCAACTTCTCAGTGGCTATCAATGACACGTGGTATGACCTTACTAATCTCACGTTTGGGGACCATGCTACTGTTGATGTATCAAAGTCTACAAGCACATTGAATGCTTCTCAGTTGATATTGAGTTATCCCAGTGTGGGTGGTCAACCCTTGACAGTCACGTTCCAAATGACAAATATCCGCTACCCGGTCTCAGCACAGAACTGGTTTACTGTCCAGTACGTGGTGCTGCACAGGCCTCCAAATCCCCCAGCAACTTTCAACGGCACCCAGATCACAGCACCCAGCAACTATTCATTCAGCTGCGCTCGTGTCAGTAGTCAGCCAGCCTTGGAGGGCATTTTGGTACCTTACAACAGTGTTTCCCAACCTTTTTTGAGCCGCGGCACACTTTTAACATTAAAAAATCTGGGGGCACACCACCAACCAAAATGACACAAAATGACACTCTAACACAGTAAAGAATGGCTGGGGATGGTGACCTGCTGGGACCAACTGCTGGGAGTGCCGAAGCCAGGGGAGGAGCCAGGCCACACCATGCCCCGCCCCCTCCCCCTGGCTTCAGTTCTCCCACAGCTTCGCCAGCCTTGAGCTGGCTCTGCCACCGCTGGCTTGGCACTGCCCCCTCAAGGCTGGCAAAGCTGTGGGAGCGCTGAAGCTGGAGGAGGGTGGAGCCAGGCTGCGCCATGCCCGCCCCTCCCCAGCTTCAGTTCTCCCACAGCTTCGCCAGCTTTGAGGGGGCAAGCCAGCATTGTGCTGGCTCTGCCATCGCTGGCTTGGCACTGCCCCCTCAAGGCTGGTGAAGCTGTGGGAGTGCTAAAGCCGAGGGGAGGGGGCGGAGACAGGCTGCGTCATGCCCCCCCTTCGCCCGGCTTCAGCTCTCTCACAGAGGAGGAGCATGAGCGGTGGACGGGCTTCAGTAGGCGGGGCTGCTCCTCCTCCGCGCGGCTTCAACAAGCAAGGGGCGGAGTCATGGCAGATTGGAGGCTGTTTGGGAAACGACCGAAGGAAGCGGTGCCCCGGTCCCTTTTTTTTCTTTGCCGCTGCCCATCCCTTCCTCCTCCTCTCCCCAAGCAGCAGGAATTCGGCAAGAGGAGGGGGGAAGGAAGGGGGGCAGAGAGCTTTTCTCACGGCACACCTGATGATTGCTCACGGCACACTAGTGTGCCACGGCACACTGGTTGAGAAAGACTGCCTTACAATAACACAAGCAGCGCTGAGCCATCCTTGTCCAGTTGGCATCGAAGCTGATCTGAAATGGCGACCAACACAGTCTCCGTCCTAGGACAAGCCTGGGCAAAATTCAGTCCTCCAGGTGTTTTGGACTTCAACTCCCATAATTCCTAACAGCCTCGGGCCCTTTTCTTTCCCCCTTAGCTTAAGCACCAAATGACAACTCCCATTATTCCCTTTCATGATGGTTGCACGTCAGGCTGCACGAATTCCAAAGTGGAGATGCACCCAAAGTGGAGATGTGTCTCTTCTTCTGGTAGTTTCCCCACCGCTGTTCTTACCCAGATAGGCTCCGTGGTTCTTCAGCTCCTCCGGAAACTCCTGGAGGTAGGACTCCCGATGGGGAACCACTTTTCCGCTGCTGGTCTCCTTCAGGACGGCGCCGTTCCAGTCATAGGCCCCCACCGCCCCCAGCAGGATCCCATCCTATGAAGAAGAAGAAGAATATGAGGAGAAGAGGAGTAAAACAGGCGGAGGAGGAGGAAGGAGATGGAAAGAAGAAGTAAGAGAGGAGGAGGAATAGGAGGATGATGAAGCGGTTGGTGAAGAAGAGGAAGAGCTAGAAGAAGAGGAAAAAAGGAGAATGTAGAGGAAAACAGGAGGAGGAGGAGGGGATAAAGGAAGGTGAAGAAGGAGAGGACGAGCAGGGAGAGGAAGAAGAGGATGATGAAGGAGGAAGGAAGGAAAAGAACAAGAAGGAGGAGGAGGAAAGGAAAGGAAAAGAAGAGGGACAAGAGGAGCAGGAAGATGAGGATGGTGAAGAGTATGGTGAAGAAGAGGAAGAGCAAGAAGAAGAGGAAAAAAGGAGAATGTAGAGGAAAACAAGAAGAGGAAGAAGAGGAGGGGGATGAAGGAAGGTGAAGAAGAAGGAGGAAAGGAAAAGAAGAGGGAGAGGACGAGGAGGGAGAGGAATAAGAGGATGATGAAGAAGAAGAGGAGGAAGGAAGGAAGGCAGGAAAAGAAGAAGAACAAAAAGGAGGAAAGGAAAGGAAAAGAAGAGGGAAGAAAGAAGAGGAAGAAGAGGATGATGAAGAGGATGATGAAGAAGAGGAAGAGCAAGAAGAAGAGGGGGAAAGGAGAATGTAGAGGAAAACAGGAGAGGAGGGGAGGATTGAATCTCAAAGCAGTTCACAACATGACCGATAAGTCTAAACTAAAGCATGCTCGTTGAATTTCCTGATCAAGATCCTGAAGAAGTGAGCTCCCGACCAACATTGTGTAGCTTGTTGTCGACCTTTGCAGCCTGAAATACAGTTGCATCTGTCAAGTAGGAAATTTAGGTACCACTTTGTGGGGAGCCTAATGTAACTGATTTATGAGGCCACAAAAATCTCCAGGAAGTATGCAAAGAGGGTGACGAACAAGTCAAAATAAATAAATAAATAAATAAAGAATGAGGAAATGATAGCTCCCCTGGTGGACAGAAGCTGGAATGTTAAATAGCCTCTGAGTGTCTGTCTAATTATATATGTTGTGTGTCTATGGCAGTGTTTCCCAACCAGTGTGCCGTGGGCACACTAGTGTGCCGTGAGCGATCACCAGGTGTGCCGTGGGAAATGGGAACCTCCAATACCCTTTCTTCCCCCTCCTGCCAAACACTTTTTCTTCTCCACTCGGGCTCCCTTCTTCCCAGCCTCGCTCTGCTCACTTTGCCTTGCTTTGCTCTGGGGCAAGTCTGCGCAGTAGCGCCCGCACGGGTCACGTCTTCCTCCCTCCCCCCTCCCCTCCTGAACACGCTCACGCTGCCCCCTTGGATCAAAATGGCGGCAGAAGCGGCAGTGTAGAAGAAAACGTAAGTGTTCAGCAGGAGGGAAAAGAAAGGGCGCGAAGGGGAAGGGAGAGGAAGAGGTCTCTCTCGAAAGCTGGCATGGGCAAATTTGGACCTTCCAGCTGTTTTGGACTCCAACTCCCACCATTCCTAGCAGCCTCAGGCCCTTTTCCTTTTCCCCCTCAGCCACTTAAGCAGGAAAGGGCCTCAGGCTGTTAGGAATAGTGGGAGTTGAAGTCCAAAGCACCCAGAGGGTCAATTCCCAAGCAAATCCTTTCAGTACTTTCTGTTAGTAATGAGAGTTCAATATGCCACGTTTGGTTCAATTCCATTGTTGCAAGAGTTCAGGATGCTCTTTGATTGTGTGTTAACTATAAATCCCAGGAACTGTAACTCCCAAATGTCAAGGTCTATTTCCCCCAAACTCCATCTGTGTTCACATTTGAGCATATTGAGTGTTCTTGCCAAGTTTGGTCCTGATCCAACATTGTTTGAGTCCACAGTGCTCTCTGGATATAGGTGAACTACAACTCCAAAACTCAAGGTCAATGCCCACCAAACTCTTATAGCATTTTCTTTTGGTTATGGGAGTTCTGTGTGGGAAGTTTGTGTCTTTCTGCCATTCCTGCCAGGATATCTATGTTGTGTTCATCGAAACAGGCCCAGGTTTCACACTGAGTGTATAAATACATTTAAAAACATATTAACTATATGTATTACTGTGTTAGAGTGTCATTTTGTGTCATTTTGGTTGGTGGTGTGCCCCAGGGTTTTCTAATTGTAAAAAATGTGCCGCGGCAACACTGGTCTATAGCATTGAATGTTTGCCAAGTATATGTACATTGTAATCCGCCCTGAGTCCCCTGCGAGGTGAGAAGGGCGCAGGGGCGGACCTACCTGTTCCCGGGGGGTATGCGAAACAAATTTTGAGCCCCCCGCCGTTGCTCCCGAGGGGAGGCCAGTGTGCATGCGCCAATCTGTGCACACACGTACTGGCTCCAGAGCGCGCCTCCCGCTTTGGAGCCCAGTGCGCATGTGCGAAACTGCGCACACGCGCACTGGCTCCAAAGCGGGAGGTGCGCTCTAGAGCCAGTACGCATGCGCAGAGCTTTTCGCACATGGCAAAAAGGTCCTACAGGCACTATAGCGCCTGTAGAAGCTTCTGCGCATGCGGAGGCGTGGCCGGCCTAACAAAGGCTGCAGAGCCGGCTGCGGAGGCCTGGCTGCGGAGGCCTGCAGGGCAGCGGGCGGCGGGCGGGGTGGAGCTGGCGCAGCGGCGCCCTCTCAGGTGGTGACGCCCCTCCCGGGTGACGTCGCCCTACGCGCCTGCGTAGTCCGCCTAATGGACGAACCGGCCCTGGAAGGGCGGAATATAAATAGTGAAAATAAATAAATATCCTGCTCCATAAGGCAACTATTCTGAAGCCAAAGTTCATCGCCGTACTGGCCTACAAAGAGGTCATGGCCAAGAACAAATCCAGCTGAGATGTGCCAAGGAACGTTCTTCATCTCCGTTTTCAGTCAACAAGCTCTCAAAATAAAAAACAGCCTGCCTTGGGTATCACTTTCCCCAAAGAGCCAAACAGAAGCATACTCTGGGGATTTCTGGCCTCGGGCTTCAATATTTCCTTCCAAAATTGCATCAGAATATTAGAAGCGTTGGGTTTTTTTTTTTGGAACATCCTCCAGTTTTTGATACGCAAATAATCCAGGTATTTCCAGCTTCCCTACATGGGCTTTTTGATGGATGGAGATATTGTAAACCAGGGACGTCTTGAGCTTCTTAATATCAACCACATGCCCAGGACGCATGAATCATGGGATGAAAAAAAAGGGGAAAAACAACGCTATTATTCACTCACTTCGACAATGTGCGATGAAAATCCCGTCTGGGACATTTCGAGGCCGAAGGAGACTTCATTCTTGTTGGTTCCTAAAAAAAAGAAAGAAAAAAAATGGAAGAAGAATCCAGCCACTGGGTGACGAAGGAAGCAAAGGACGGCGCAAAAGGACGGACCTTCCAGGCTGAAGATCCTTTCTCCGAGAGCGTCCACAATGTCTTTCAGGGCGGCTTCGTCGCTGACGTTGAAGAAATGCTTTTCGTCGGGATCGCTCGCGATGTACTTGATTTCGTTCAGAAAAGCTTCAGGGTTGATCCCCCTCCTGTTGTAGTAACCAAGGACCTGGGTCAAAAAAACAGAAAAGAGGGGCCTCAGGACACATTGGGCAACACAAGGGGTGCATCGACATTAAAGAATCAATGGCACCCATCGCTGCATGCTATGAAATTCTGGGAGTTGTAGTTTGGTAAGGCACCAGCCCTCATTGTCAGAGAAGGCTAGAACTTTTAGAAAAGCACGATTTTTAGAGATCATAATCTTTTAGAGTAGAGCCAAAAACCTGTTTGAGTAGAAGCTTCTCGAGTGGCATACAACCAAATGTAATTATGAAAGGCAATTGGTTTCAGTTGTTAGACTGAATAACCCATCGTCTCTGATCTGTTAGGAAAATAGAGAATATGCCATTGCATAAAAATAGCAGTTCTTCAGAAGTGTTTTTCGGTGCCCCAAAAATATATCTGATTTTTTTATTCCCCCCAGAGGGTTAGCAGTTCAAAGCGATAAGTCAGGGTGAGCTCCTGACTGTTAGCCCTAACTTCTGCCAACCTAGCAATTCAAAAGCGTGCAATACAAGTTGATCAGTAGGTACTGCCTCAGTGGGAAGCTAAAAGGACACCCCATGCAGGCATGCCAGTAAAACACGATTGGAGATGTCTATGGAGAACAGACTCCTTGGCATGGAAAAATGGAACAAAGAGCACCTCCCATGGCCGGAGTTGGGCATTGCCTCCAGATGCCGGAGATGAAAAGAGGAAGGCCTCTACCTTGTCTGTGTATTGTATGACTATGTGTACAAGGCATTCAATGTTTGCCTTATATGTGTACTATAATCCGCTCTGAGTCCCTCTGGGGAGATAAAGTGGAATATAAAAAAGTGTATTATTATTATTATTATTAGATAGATAGATAGATAGATAGACAGACAGAGATAGACAGATAGAGATGGATGGATGTACATGATGTTTTTTTAATATTAACTGTATTTTAATGTATTTAATTCTAGGTGTATTTTAATGTATTTTAATTTTAACTGTTGTTTACTATGTATTGTGTGGCATCAAATTGTTGCCGTCTGTTAGGCCGCACTGAGTCCCCCCTCGGGGGTTGAGAAGTAGCGGGGTATAAACACTGGAAATAATAATAATAAATGGATGCACGGACAGGTAGGTAGATAGATGGGTGTAACTAGATAGTTAAAGGTTTCCCCCTGACATTAAGTCCAGTCATGTCCGAATATGGGGTGTGGTGCTCATCTCCATTTCTAAGCCGAAGAGCCGGTGTTGTCCATAGACACCTCCAAGGTCGTGTGGCTGGCATGACTGCATGGAATACCATTTCCTTCCCGCTGGAGCAGTACCTATTCATCTACTCATATTTGCATGTTTTCAAATTGCTAAGTTGGCAGAAGCTGGGACTGACAGCGGGAGCTCCCGCCGCTCCCCGGATTCGAACCTGTGACCTCTTGGTCAACAAGCTTAGCAGCTCAGCAGTTTAACCCACTGTGCCACCGGGGGCTCCCATGGCAGCTCCTAATTGGTTCTGTCTTTAAAATCGCCAATAATGAAAAAATAATGAAGGTTTGAAAGTTTTGTTAGAGTTCTGAAATGTTCACCACCAGAACTTTAGCAGCACTATAGAAGCAAAGCACCAGCGCCACCTAGTGTTCACCACCAGAACTTTAGTTTTGTAAGTACTTTAGAACCATTTAGATAGAACCATGATTGCCCAGGCCTAATAAATAGAGATATAGACAGATACAAATAGACAGATAGAGACTGACAGAGCTAAAGCTAGAGAGGGGAAGAGAAAGAGAGAATGAAAGGCACCAGTTTCCTTACAGAAGGAGCACATTTTGGTTGGATGCATTCAGAAGGGAGGGAGAGATATAGAGATAAGCAGGTAGAGATGGATGGATAGAGATAGATGGATAGATATAAACAGGCGTAGATATAAATAGATAGGTACAGACAGATATAAATAGAGAGATAAATATAGAGATAAAGAAAGAATGAAAGGCACCAGTTTCCCTCCAGACGTAGCTAGACTTGGATGTATTCAGGTTGTGCTATGGGTTTCCGTGCACATATCCATGTACATTGTGCATGCAGTCCCTATGTGCATATACAGAAGGGGTGGGCAACCTATAGCCCATGGGCCAAATCCGGCCCAGCAGGTGATTCTGTCCGGCCCGGGGAGAAGGGTGTCGGGGGCAGGGCCAAGAGGAAGGGGTGCTGCTGCCGCCATCCCATCGCGGGCTCTGTGGGGCCCTGTGTCAGCAAACAGGCCACCTGGCGGGCTTCCCTCCACCTCCTCCCTGGATGATCTCCCTCCTTCCTTGAAGGAGGGTGCGCGAGGAGGAGAGGTGCTGCTGCCTCCTCCTTTTGCGACATCCCTTGAGTCAAGGAAGGAGGGCGCGAAGCTCCCGCAGCAGGGCTTTCCTCCGCCTCCTCCTCTTCGCAACACGCCTCACGCCTGTGGGAGGGGGCAATGCAAAGCGCAGGCAAACAGGCCGGAGGAGCAGCGGCTTTGGAGTGCCTGACATCCCTGGATGATCCCTGGATGGCGTGCCTGACATCACCGGGTCGCGGGGGCTGATCGCCCTGGCGACCCGGAAGACTTGATCGTCTTCCGGGTCACCAGGTTGAATAAGCCGCCTCAGATCGCCGACTGCTCCCCCTGCAGGCCCAGATCGCCTCCAGGGATGGCAGGTACTCCATAGCAGGGCGATCAGCTGGAGAACGGCTGGGGGTGAGAGCGGGCGGAGGCCTACAGCCTCCAATCGCCTGCTGCTCTGCTCTACTGCGGCAGCTGGGTCCGCTTTGCCATCCTCTGGGCTGGGGCCATTGGGCCATTCCATCTTGGGATCCTTCCTCTCTTGAGGATGTCAGCCTTCATCTTGGTTCGCATCTTGTCTTCTTGAATTTAATTTAATTTTAGTGGTTTTTATTATTATTTTATAATAATTTTATAATAATATAATAATATAATAAATAATATAATATAATGTTATATTCTATTATAATTTCAATATATTATGTCTATATATATATACTATAATATAATAATTATGATATTAATACTAATAATATATGAATATTTCTTGATATATTAATATGTTAATATTAATGATGTGTAATATATAGTAAATATAGTAAATAAATAAATAAATAATGTAGATTAGAATGTAGTTCAGCCTTTAGGTGCGGCCCTTTGGCTCTCGTGTGGCCCCTTGGAAAAAATAATTGCCCACTCCTGATATATAGGTTCTGCATGCCATTGACCAGTTCATTTTACACCTGGTTGTATCTTTAGCTTTGCAATGTTGCTACTTGGCACAGGCCTTGCATGGTGCAATGGCTGCACAGCTCCGCCTGCAAGGGCTTGTGCCGAGAGTGAATCTCCATGCATGCAAGAGGAGGGCAGTGGTGGTGACTTACAGCCACAGCGTAGCGGGTGACGTTGTCCTTCTCGCTGCCTTCGATGACCTTCTCCAGGTCAGAGCTGTCGTGGGACTCACCGTCCGTGATCACAATCATCACTTTCTTGGCTCCCTTCCGGCCGCCTTTCTGGAAGGCCTCCGAGCTGGAAGGCGAGAGAGAAACGTTGCCGTGTTGCATGGAAATAAGCAAGGAACACGTAACTTTATAAACATATTTGCAAGACTGCAGCTGGGAAAGAAGCCAAAAGGGTTACAGTTGCTGGCAACTGAAATAGAAAGAGGAACCCATAACGAAAGAAAGAACGGAAGGATACTAAATAAGTAAATAAGTGTCGGAAATCCAAATAAAAACTCTGGAAGTCCTGTTTCTTTCTCCCAAACGGGAAAGGATATTCTATGCACTTCTGTCCCCTAAATGTGCGCTTCTAAAGCTATTTTGTGGTGGGGACGGACCATTATTCCAGCAAGGGACTGGCACAATATTTGTAACCATTGTCCCTTCCTTCCTTCCTTCCTTCCTTCCTTCCTTCCTTCCTTCCTTCCTTCCTTCCTTCCTTCCTTCCTTCCTTCCTTCCTTCCTCCCTCCCTTCCTTCCTTCCTTCCTTCCTTCCTTCCTTCCTTCTTTGTCCTTTCATCCCTCCTTGTCCTTACTTTCCACTTCCTCCCTTCCTTCCCCTTCCCTCCCACTTTTTCCTTCCTTTCCGCTTCCTTCCTTCCCCTTCCTTCCCACCCTCCTTTTCCTTCCTTTCCCCTTCCTTTCTCCCTTCCTTTGTCCCACCCTTTTCCCTTCTTTCCCTTCTTTCCCTCCCTCCCTCTCTACTTTTCCTTCATTTCCCTTTTATCCTCCCTCCCTTTCTTCCTTTCTCTTCCCTCCCACTTTTTCCTTCCTTTCCGCTTCCTTCCTCTTCCCTCCCTCCTTTTCCTTCCTTTCCCCTTCCTCCCTTCCTTTCTCCCACCCTTTCCCCTTCTTTCCCTCCCTCCCTACTTTTTCTTCATTCCCCTTTTATCCCCCCTCCCTTTCTTCCTTTCTCTTCCCTCACACTTTTTCCTTCCTTTCCGCTTCCTTCCTCTTCCCTCCCTCCTTTTCCTTCCTTTCCCCTTCCTCCCTTTCTTTCCTTTTCCCTTCCATTTTCCTTTGTTCCTTCTCCCAGGGGCGGTCTGTCCATGTAAGCGAACTACGCGGCCGCGTGGGGCGCCATCTTGGATGGGCACCCCCATGTCAGCCGTGCCGCCGTAGCAAACCTCCCTGCTGCTGGCCTGCTGCCTGCAGCAGCTTCTGAGCATGCGTGGACATTTTCGCGCATGCCCAGAACCGCCAGAGCTGAAGTTCAGCTCCGACGGTTCTGGGCATGCGTGAAAATGCCCACGTATGCTCAGAAGCTGCTGCAGGCAGGAGCAGGGATCGGCGCCGGCCGCGCTGCCGAAGCAAAACTCCCTGCTGCTGCCTGCAGCAGCTTCTGAGCATGCGTGGACATTTTCGCGCATGCCCAGAACCGCCGGAGCTGAACTTCGAAGGCCTCTCCTAGCGCTTCCTGGTGCCTGCTGCCGGCCCCTCCCATGGGGCGTTGCACCGGGCAAGGGAGAGCGCTCTCCCGCCCTCTGCAACGCCCGTGGGTGGGGCTGGCAGGGGAACCAGGAAGCGCGAGGAGGGGCCTTCGGAGGCCTTCGTGCACAGGGCAAGGAGTGGCGGCGCGCAGGAGGAATGGAAGGAGCGCGCACAAGGTACCGCTTAAATTGGGGGACAAAATAATGTTGGGGGGGGCAAAATAATTTGGGGGGCCCCCCAAAATAATGCTCGCCTACCATTGGAAATTACCTTAGACCGCCCCTGCCTTCTCCCTCCCTCCCTCCTTTCCCCTTTCCCCTTCTTTCCTTCCATCCTGGAAGCTTTCCAGAACTTGGAAGCCAACAGCCAACACCACTGATGGAGCAAGAGCAATAATTTTGAATAAAATTCCTCTAAAAACGCCCCATCCTGGCAATTTATACGTATGATATCCATTGTAGGGCATGCCTGTCTTTTGCTAGTGTTTGGATGCACCTGCATTGAATGACTTCTGCATTTGCCCACCACTGAGCACTCTGCCACAATACTATTGGTCTCTTAAACCCCATCAGTTCTATTTTTGTGCAAGGTTTAGGTGAGATGCTCACCGGGCGAATTCGATCCCAAATGCCGTCCGGGTTTCGGTGCCTCCCCGTTGCTCAATGTGTCGGGCGGCTGCCACCACATCCTTGACAGAGCGGTAGTCGTTCAAGTGAAACTCATGCACGGCGTCTTCCCCGTATTGCACGACTCCAACCTTAAGCGGAAACAGAGCTGGCTGAGCTGGGAATGCTACATTTCAATGCTGCAATGAATTTTATTCTAAAGTAGTGCAGAGTGCATGTTACAACCTAAGATCAACACACCAGGGATGCATCGACCTACGTTGGAGAATGGATATGGTTTGACTTCACTTGAATTGCCATGACTCAATGCTATGGGATTCTGGGAGTTGTAGTTTGGTAGAGAAGCCTTGCAAAACTGAGGGCGAACAACCAAGGGCCTCCTGTGTTCAAGTTGATCTGACTTGCAGCAGGGAGTTCCGCAGTTCCTGGATGCCCCATTGGGCCAGCATCGTTGGGAGTGTGGCTACAACAACATCTTCAACCAACAGACCTTTCTTTACTTTGCTTTCTTCCCCTGATCCTAACATTGTAACAAATCCCCAAATAAAGAATAATGTAATTGTAAATTTTCCCTCTCCATAGTGATACATTGTGCCTTTTACTGTCTCCAACTCTCTCCAAGCATGAACCTTTCCTTTGCCGAGCCGCAGATCACTGCCGGTTTGCCCGGGATGCTCTTACAGCGTTCCGGAGAGGCCAAATGCATTCCTTTGAACCACGGATACGGAAACCCATTGGGCCTCCATATCCATGGGTCAACGGATCGCCTCCATTTTGGTGCCATATTTTTCCTAGATTAATTATAATGCTGCTATCTCGCTTTTGCTCTCTGTGCTCCTACACCCCGGGACTAACCTTTTTAATCATAAAGAAATAAACTTTAAAAAGAGACCAGTGGATTGTCATCCAGGGCTCCTCACTGCAACAACTGATTCTGCCGCCATCCTGTGGATGTCCAGAAGCCCGTGACCTTGGGAGCTTGCTGTGGTCACCCCTTGGGATATCCAGGAAGCAGGCAGGCCACTCTCAGGCCCGGATTACCCATAAGGCCAACCTAGGCCATGGCCTAGGGGAGTAAGCCGAGGGGGGTGCAGATCATGGACCAAAAAAAATAAAATAAAAATGTTGGTGCAGCCCCTGAGGGCGAAACGTCAGAGAGTGTGCTTTTGGGAGGAAACGGGGCCAGGCAGCCACAGGGTGCACTCCGCGCCCCCCAGGGGGACTCCGCCACCCGGGAGGACCTTCCTTCCACGCAGGAAGGGAGGGCGCGAGGGAGTCGCCCACGCGAGAGGCCGTGGCCGACGGAGTAGGGGGGGGCGGCTCCGCGGGGATCCTCTTCTCCCCCGCCCCCCCTCTCAGGCCTTCCTTCCCAGGCCCCACCGTCCATTCTGCCCTCCCTTCCCTCCCAGAAGCCTCAGCTGCGTGGCACAAGGACCGTGGATTCTGGGGGGGGGGGTCCGATGAAAGTGGGAGGGAGGGAGGGAAGGAGGGGGCGGGCGCTCTCCCCCCCCCCAGTCTCTCTCTCTCTCATTCTGGGACTCCGGTTCCATCCTTCTGACGTGAAGACTGGCCTCCTTTTGGGCGCCTGCCCATGGCCGCCATGTTTGTGCCGGGCAGAAGTCCAGCGAGAGGGGTGGCCTGCGCTTCCTAGAGAGGCGGCAAAAAGAGGCCTCTCTGGTGATGCGCTTCCCGCTGAGCTCACTTCCGGAGGAGAGAGGAAAGGGAATGCTTTCACGGCACCGGGAGAGAGAGAGAGAGAGAGAGAGAGAGAGAGAAGGGAGGGCAAGGTAAGAGGGGTGTGTGCGTGCATGCGTGCTGGGGCCAAGCAAGTGGCCCCTTGGGTTCATTTCCCCCTCCATCCCTCAGTCGCTCGCTCTTTCCGGGGCCAAGGCCCTTCCCCCCCCCCCTCCTCCTGGTGGGTCTCCGGCCTCAGCAGGGCCTTTGCCACGGCCTTAGTGAGGAAAGGGAGGGAGGGTTAGCCACTTGCTCTCCCCTGGCATGGCAGCGGCGTGTGTCATCCCATGCTCAGCAGTGTCCCTGGGCTGGGCCGTGGGGGGGGGGGGGGGCACAGGTGGCAACCAAGAGCCTCCTCATGGCACCAGGCCCAAGCTAGGGGGGGGAGGGGGCTGGCCTCCAGCAAGGTCTCCCTCCCAGATGTGTGCCGGCGGAGGAGAGCGCGCCCCGCTGCAGGCACCTTCCCCAGAGGGAGGCCTCCTCCACTTGGGTGTAGGAGAGGGCCCGGAGGCAGCAGCATCAGCTCAGGCCCGCCGGGGAGGGAGGAGAAGATAAAGTTTTATTTTTAGTGTCAGTCTGAGTGATGTGTGTGTGTGTGTGGGGGGGGGGGTGCAGTAGAGGTTGGCTTTAAGGGGGCGTAATTCCAAAGTGTGGCCTAGGGTGCAAAAAGGTGTTAATCCGAGCCTGGCCACTCTGGCCCCATGGTGAGATGGGATTTGTAGTTTTCTTCTTTGTATGGATAGACCCCCAACTCCCAGCATTTGCAGCGACCCCCAGTGTGGATCACATTCACTCACTGATTCATTCCCCATAGCATTGAGCCAAGTCGTGTCAAATTATATTAATTCCAGCAAATACTAATACTACTAATACTACCCAAGATACAACTTCAGCCCTATGACAGTTTCTATACAATGCATTAGATTGTATTTGCCAACTGCAGTTTTAAATAGAAGCCATGCAGGGGTTGGAGAAAACAACAAAGCATATATATACTGTATATATGTGTGTGTTTGTGTGTGTGTGTGTGTGTGTGTGTGCGTGTGTGTATCTTTTGGCATGCAGCCACCACCCACATGTGTCCTCTCACCTGAATCTGGCCTGGTCCGATGTAGAACTTCTTCAGGATCTTGATCAGGAAATCCTGAACTTCCGCCCAGGGATAGATGCTGTTGGATCCATCCAGGACGATGATGATATCCATGTACGTCTGGCATCCTGCGGCCGGATGGGCAAGAAATGGATCAGGAATCTTGGCAGGGAGAAGGAAATGGGGCAGGAACGCAAATCCCCATCTCTTTGGCCGGGCCAACCCTCCTTCCAATTGGAAAGCTTTTCTCCCCCATTTTCCCAGAGTCCTGAGGTCCATCTACACTGTAGAACTAACACAGTTTGACACTACTTACCATGGCTCAATGCTATGGAATGCCAAGAGTTGCCAGGTCTTTAGCTTTCTCTGCCAAAACATCACTAAGCTACAAATCCTCGGATTCCATAAAATGAGCGGTTCAAGCGGCGTCCAACTGCATTAATTCAATATTAATTAATTAAATTAATTAAATTGCTCCTGACTTCAATTGGTGCAAACCGAATTCAAAGTTTGATTGAATGGATTCAATTCCGCAAAAGGCAGACAAAAAGATAGAATCTTGCTCTCTATGGGACGATTGGCTAGGCTAGGGTTAGACTAGATGACCTTTGGGTTACCTTCCGATCAGAGAAAGGAAAGAAAGAGAGAGACAGGAAGCCAAGTTAAGCCAGCTAATGCTAGGACTGTGGATGCATTTTGTAATTCCATATTTAAAAACTATAGTCTGAACTGTGCACAAAAAACTGTTTGCAAACTTTATTGTGCGTGTCAGGAACTGCAAGTCAGTTCTGGTGCGAGATAATTGGCCCGTCTGCAAGGACGTTGCTCAGTGGGTGCCAGGTTGTTTTACCATCCTTGTGGGAGGCTTCTCTCATGCAGGCCCGGATTACCCATAAGGCCACCCTAGGCCATGACCTAGGGGCGCAAGCCAAGGGGGGCGCAGTTCACACGGACCAAAAAAAATGTTGAAACAAAACTGCAATGAGCATCATGGAGATGACTCTCTCTCTCTTGGGGGAGGGCAGGGGGAGAGCGCTGCGAGGGAGCGGAGGAGGAGAGAATGGCGTCCCCCCATCCCCATCGCCCCCGCCCCCTTGGGGGGCAACAGGTCCGGACCCCCCCAAAAAAGTTTTTAAAAAATGGGTGTAGTGGCGTAAGCACCATCCACGGCTGCCCCCTCCTTTGCTCTGCTCCCCTCGGCTATGCCCCCGCCCTTGGCTCCGCTCCGCCCCTGGCTCCGCCCCCACCTCCTCGCTGGCGCGAGGAGGAGGAAGGAAAGCCCCGCCCTTGGAGCCGATGCGGGGCCTCCCCACGGCTCCTCCCTCCCCCCTAAAGCCACGATTTTGGCCACTTCTCAGGCCAGCATAGTGGCTTTAGGAGGGAGAGAGAGAGGAGCCGGTGAGGAGCTGGGGGCGGGGCTGGGGCAGAGCGGGGAGGAGCCGGGGGTGGGGGCAGAGCCTTTGGCCTACGGCGCCAAAAGGGCCTGATCTGGGTCTGCCTCCTCCTCGTGCCCTCCTTCCTTGAGTCAAGGGAGGAGGACGCGCCGCGAGAGTCTGGGGGCTTCTCTTCCTTCCTCTTCCTCATCGTGCTCTCCTTCCTTGAGTCAAGGGAGGAGGACGCGCCGCGAGAGTCTGGGGGCTTCTCTTCCTTCCTCCTCCTCCTCGTGCCCTCCTTCCTTGAGTCAAGGAAGGAGGGCACGTGGTGCAGCGAGAAGGAGGACGTGAGGGGTGCGGTAGAGGTTGGTTTGGGGGCGTAATTCCAAAGTGTGGCCTAGGGCGCTGAAAGGGGTTAATCCAGGCCTGCTCTCATGTCCCCGCATGAGGAGCTAGAGCTGACAGAGGGAACTCATTCGTGCTCTCCCCAGATGCGAACCTGCCACCTGTCGGTCTTCAGTCCTGCCGGCACAAGGGTTTAACCCATTGCGCCACCGGGGGTTTGCAAACTGACTGAATGAGAAAATAAGACACCCAGTTAGTGATGCTAATGGAAAGGACTTGCAAGGCAGGATGGAAGCAGATGGAGAGAGCCACGCTTTCAATCACCGTCAGAGGAAGAAGAGAAGGAGAGAGAGAAAGTAAGAAAGAAGGAAGGAAGGAAGGAAAGAAAGAAAGAAAGAGAGTCCAAACCCTTTTTTCCTCTTACGCTGGAGGGCTGGAGCCACCGTCTTGGAGAATCTGAAGTTGGAGTTCACTCGAGAGCACATTCCTGTGGTGTAGTAAGAACTTCCGCACTCATGAGACCAGAGCGGGCTGCAGGCCTGCAGAGAGAGAGAGAGAGAGAGAGAGAGGAAAGAAAGGGGAGAAATTGGAAGGAGAAGCCACTTAGAAGCATTGCCACACATGGCACCCAGCAGTTCATCCACTGTGCTCTAAAACACTTTCTACAGATGCTTGGGAGCTGCTTTCTCTAGCTCTGGCAGAGTCTCCATGCTTTCGGGGACAGAACATTTGCATTATGGCCCTCCAGTTCAGCTTGGACTGCAGCTCCCAGCAGCCCCAGCCAACAGGGCCCAAAGTAAATAAAATAATAATAATGGCAGGGAATACTGTGAGCTGCGGTGCAACGGGGTTTCACGTATGTTAAAATCAAATTGTAGGGCATTTCAAGAAAATTGTGCCAAATGCACCATGCAAGCTTTTAGATGAGGTTGGACTGCAGCTCCCAGCAGCCCCAGGCAATAGAGGACTGTGGCGCAGCTGGCTGTGAGTCAGCTGCATTAAGATTACTACTGACCAAAAAGTCATGAGTTCGAAGTCAGCCCGGATCAGAGTGAGCTCCCGACAGTACCGGATGAAAGTAATAAAAAGTAGTGAGCGAACATTATTTTGGCGCCCCCTGGCTCTCCAGCCTGGTGGAGATTGCGTATGCGCACGTGCCAGAGCACGCATGCGCGCAGCCAACTAGTTTCACTCATGCGCTATTAGGGCAGAGTGCTTCTGGTGGACGGACTAGCGAAACGAACTCCCAAGGGGATGAAAAGGACGGGGAAACATTTTGCAGCCGGGGTGGAGCCTCCTGCCTCACGCCCGCGCGCTGGCCCGCAGCAATGGCGCGTCATGATGTGCCAAACCTGGCGCCCGGAAGCGGCCGTCTACTTCGCTTACAGTTAAATCTGTCCCTGGCTCCCGACCAAATTTGTGTAGCTTGTTGTCGACCTTTGCAGCCCGAAAGACAGTTGCATCTGTCAAGTAGGAAATTTAGGTACCACTTTGTGGGGAGGCTAATTTAACTTATTTACAAGGCCATAAAAATCTCCAGGAAGTATGCAAAGAATGAAGGAAGTGACAGCTCCCCTGGTGGCCAGAAGCTGGAATGTTAAATAGCCTCTGAGTGTCTGTCTATTTATGTTGTGTGTCTATGGCATTGAATGTTTCCCATGTATATGTGCAGGCCAGGATTACCCATAAGACCAACCTAAGCCATGGCCTAGGGGTGCAAGCCGGGGGGCGCAGATCACAGACCAAAAAAAAAATGTTGAAACAAATAAAAACGCAACGCGCATGGAGATGAGGAAGGAAGGATACCGGAGGTCCTCCTTTTCGGCACTGCCCCTGCCCCTTCCTGAATACCAGCTCCTGCCTCTGCTATTGTTGCACAAACGGCGTATGCGCAGGGGCTCTCGACACTGCCGTTGACGTCGACAGGAGGAACAATATTTGTCGACAGCATCCACTTGCTGGCTCCTTCAGTGCAAGTACAGGAAACTCCATTGCTCAGTCTGCGCATGCCCTAACACCATGAAAGCTGGTATTCCTCCTCCAACACAAGGAGGAGACTCCTCCTTACTGGAGAGAGAAGCGCAACTGCCGGCTACGGCACATGCGCAAACCCCAGTACAGGAGAAAAGCCCAACACGACAAGCCCCGGTATCGGGGAGAAGCGCGGCATCAGTACAGCTGCTGACTACAACGCATGCGCAATCCCCGATACTGGGTAGGAGCCAAGAGCCTCAAGCCCTGGCATCGGGGAGGAGGCTCCTCCCCCCCATGCCTGCATCCATAGTGCCTGCCGAGAGGGAAACTCCTGTGGCGGACCTAGTGGGGCCACACCGGGAGAGCTGGATGCGGGGCCCTAAGGGGGACGAGCAGATAAAAGGATGTTGGGGGGGTGCGGTAGAGGTTGGCTTAAAGGGGGCGTAATTCCAAAGTGTGGCCTAGGGCGCAAAAAGGTGTTAATCCAGGCCTGGTTGTGAGGTTGTGTGAATGCTTCTGAAGCATGAGTCCCCTGCGGGGTGAGAAGGGCGGAATATAAATACTGTAAGTAAATAAATAAATAAATAAATAAATAAATAAATAAATAAATAAATGGACTGGGAGATTGGCAGGATATAAAATAAAGGAAGGAAGGAAGGAAATCAACTGTGTTATTGTGAGGCAATGATAGCCATCCTCCATGATTACAGTGTTAAATCTTACCAGAAAGCTGTTGTCTTTGGGGTTTGTGGTCAGGCTCAGGCCCAGGCGCATGTTGTCCTTGCGCTCCGACACATTGGAAAGAGTTACTCTTCCTTGGGAAAGAATGCCAGACATGAACCAATGGATTTGAATTACATGGAAGTGTCACGATGCACGGACTTGACCGGCCCCTTAATCACACACACAGAGACGGACTGAAGGCTAACTACTTTATTGAATATAAAAACAGTTCAAAAGGTATATTGTCCATAAGAATAGCAAAGTAATCCAAAAGGCTTGAAGCAATCAATGTCCAAAACAGCTTGGCAAGGTAATCCAAAGGCTTAAGCAGGGCTCCGCGCAACAATGCGGATTCAGGAACAAGGCAAGGTAAATACAAGGCAAGACTTGGTGGCCACTAGCCAACTTAGCTCCGTCGACCTACTTCGCTACACGTCTGCTCAGAAGAGACGTGGCCGAAGCACTGGGGATTCGTTCCCACGGATCCTATACTTAATCTTTCGGCCGAGGTCCCATGACGCTCTAGGCCTTGTCGTCTCAATCTTTGCTGACGGACCTCGGCCTGTCTAGGCTGCGGTGCCATCCCCTTCTCCTGGACTCAATGCTACTTCTCCTATCAAAGGTTCGGCCTTGTCTCCCAGCAGCTGGGTCCCTATCTCCATGAGAGCTCTCCTCCCTAGAATCTTCCCAGCCGCTTTCTTCCATGTTTTCACTCAGAAGCTCCTGTGACCCTCTCCCACCCGGGTGCTCATAACTTTCACTATCACTGCTTTCCATTTGCACCTGGCTTTCATCTATGTCTGCATAGGGGTCAAGCCAACTTTCATCCCAAGCCAAGCTTTCAGTGGGAGAGAGAGGCCCAGTGATGGGAAACGCTCCTTCAGGTAACCCTTCCAAATCCTCTTCAGAATCTATCTCTGCTGGTGCAGGCCCTAATGCTAATGGCACCCCCGGTGCTGTTCCCTGGTCCCCAGGCACAAACGAGAACTGCTGTGCTACAGGAAGATGTTAATCTAAACATTCGGGCAAACTTCCGATCATGAGCGCTGTTTGACTACCCAACAGGATGATGGATTCGGCATCTTTGGAGGCCTCTATACAGGTGGCTCTTTCTTGGGAGTCCTTTGGTCATATAATAATAATAATAATAATAATAATAATAATAATGGAATCAATAAACATTGACAAAATCATGCTCTGTCAACTGCAAAAGGCCACCTTACTTGGATCTGCGTGCATCATTGGAAAATACATCACACAGTCCTAGACGCTTGGGAAGTGTTCGACCTGTGATTTTATCATACGAAATCCAGCATATAGATTTTGTTTGCTGTGACATACTGTGTTTTGTGTCAGTAAAATACTACTAATAATAATAATACAACTAAAGGGCTCCCAAGAAAGGGCCACCTGCTTAGAAACCTCCAAAGATACCGAATCTTTGGATCGTCGATTGTACAATCCCAGGCAACAGCAGAATTGACCAGAAACAACTGGAAAAACTGACACGATACGAGGATTTAAAGCTTGAACTGCAAAGACTCTGGCACAATCCAGTAAAGATGGTCTCAGGGGTGATCGGCACACTGGGTGCAGTGCCTAAAGAGCTTGGCTTGCACTTAAACACAATACGCCGATACATCACACAGTCCTACACACTTGGAAAGTGTTCAACGTGTGATCGAATACAACAGCCAGCAGAGTGACCTTGTTTGCTGTGTTGTAATCTTGTTATGTTTCTAATAATAATAATAATAATAATCCAATGAAACCACCTTGTTTGCTGTGTACTAATCTGGTTGTGTTTATAATAATAATAATAATAATAATAATTCAATACAACAACTAGCATAGAGATCTTGTTTGCTGTGTACTAATGTGTACTAATCTTGTTATGTTTCTAATAATAATAATAATAATAATAATCCAATACAACAACCAGCATAGTGACCTTGTTTGCTGTATACTAATCTTGTTGTGTTTCTAATAATAATAATAATAATAATCCAATACAACAACTAGCATAAAGATCTTGCTTGCTGTGAACTACTGTGTACTAATCTTGTAATGTTTCTAATAATAATAACAATAATAATCCAATACAACAACCAGCATAGTGTCCTTGTTTGCTGTGTACTAATCTTGTTGTGTTTCGAATAATAATAATAATAACCAGCATAGTAACCTTGTTTGGTGTGTAATACAACAACAACAACTAGCATAGATGTCTTGCTTGCTGCGTACTACTGTGTACTAATCTTGTAATGTTTCTAATAATAATAATAAGAAGAAGAATCCAATACAACAACCAGCATAGTAACCTTGTTTGGTGTGTACTAATCTTGTGTTTATAATAATAATAATAATCCAATACAACAAGTAGCATAGAGATCTTGCTTGCTGCGTACTACTGTGTACTAATCTTGCAATGTTTATAATAATAATAATAATAATAATAATCGAATACAACAACCAGCATAGTGACCTTGTTTGCTGTGTACTAATCTTGTTGTGTTTCGAATAATAATAATAACAATAATCCAATACAACAACTAGCATAGATGTCTTGCTTGCTGCGTACTACTGTGTACTAATCTTGTAATGTTTCTAATAATAATAATAATCGAATACAACAACCAGCATAGTGACCTTGTTTGCTGTGTACTAATCTTGTTGTGTTTCTAATAATAATAATAATAACAACAATAATTTCCAGACACTTTCTGGGTTCTCCTTTAGGTCTATGGTATTTTCAAAGAAGTATAGTTTATAAGGATTCACAAAAGCTTCAGTATACCAATCAAAAGGTGCTTTGTCCCCCCCCCCCCCCACCAAAGTTACATGGTAACTATAAGGATAGCAAACAAATGGGAGTCAGGACTAGGGAGGGACAAAGCAGCTGTTAATGGGGATCCTGAAGCTTTTGTGAATCCTTATAAACTATATGTCTTTGAAAATACCATAGACCTAAAGGAGAACCCAGAAAGTGTCTGGAAATTATGTATGCAGGGGGACAAGTGGCTCAACATCACCATTGCAATGGGTCGCACACAGAAGAAGCTCACAATGCCTTTTATTTATCCCTTACCGAGATTGAGTTTGGAACAGGTACTGTTGGTTTCGCCATTCACTGAACATTTGTAGACGTCGCCGGTCTTCTGATGGCCGCTGGTCTCGTATGGAGCTCCTACCACCAACCTGAAGGAATAGACCGGGGTGGGGGGGGGGGGGGAGAGATTGAAGGACAGAATAAGGCAAGCAGAATGGATGGATCTGTTTGATATGGGTCCTATTTCCCTTCTATATGAATGTATTCCCTATATCAGGGGTCGGGAACCTTTTTGACTCAGGGAGCCATAAAAGCAAAATATTTGGAAATGTATTTAAGTGAGAGCCATATATATATATATATATATATATATATATATATATAGGGAAGTGGTCGTGCAACGGGGCAAATGCACGCCAAAACTACATTACCCACACACACAAAAAAAACAGGGCCACTCATCCGTACCCCGAGGTACATTACCCACCCACAAAAACACCCCGAAACACCACACAACACCCCCAAAACATCCCCCGAAAAAAATATTACCACGCATGCGCAAAAATCCCTCGCACACAAAATGGCCGCAATACAAACGTCACAGACCCGAACATGCGCAACAAACGACGCCATGCCCCCTCCTCCGCCGCTTAACACACACTACAGAGCGGGAGGCAGCGCAGAAGGCCAAACACACAGAGGAGGAGACGGCAAAGACATGCGGGGACTTCTGGAAAATGCAGTTCCTTCGTGGCGCCTACTTCTCCCGCCGTCACTCAACAGTCTTTGGACCTGGGTTCCACGCACGGCATCCTGCCCACCTCCACCACCGTCTCCTCACCCTCCTCCACTGCCTCCTTGCGGGTCCCGGACCCGGGACGCACAAGAGCCACCGTGGCCACCTTTAGCCTGGCATCACCCATGCGGGGTGGGTCCCTAGGAAGGCCCTGGCAGCAACGGTGCCAGCGAGGAGGAGGAGAGGCTAAGATCAACCCCCCAAAACACACACACTCGCTGCACTTTCCTCCTCCTCCTCTTCGGCGACTCCAATGCCGCCAGGGCCTTCCTCGCTCTGGCGGGTTCTTTGCTGATCCCGGCAGAGGCGTGAGGGAAGCTACCCTTTTCACGGCCATCTCTTTCTCCTTCGCTCCCTGCCCTTCTTCCTTCAATCAAGGTAGGAGGGCAGGGGAAGAGAGAGAGTTGCCCGGCAAAAGGGCACCTTCCCCTCTTCGACGGGTTCACACGCTTCCCCCCCCCTTCTCCAGCTCTGTGTGTGTCTCGCGAGAGCGCGAGACACATACAGAGCGAGGGAGAGAGCTGGCCCGGGTCCGGAAACAGCTGCAAGGCAGTAGAAGAGGCCGACGAGGCAGCGGAAGAGGCCGACGAGGCAGCGGAGGAGATGGCCACGGCGCCGCCGTCACGGTGGCGAAGATTCCCCTATCCGTCCATACTATGAGAAAAGGATACCCCCGGCAGAATGTCGGGACACTTCAGACCTGGCTCTGCAAAAAGCATGCTCAGGACTCTGGGAAGGAAGAGAAGATGGATGGAAGGAAGGGGAAAAGAAAGAAAGCCAGAGGAAATAAAGGAGGGAGGGGGGAGAGGAAAAAAGAAAAGAAGAATGAACTATGGAAAAAGGAAAAAAAAGAAAAGCAGGGAAAAGAAAGAAGGGAATGGGAAAGGAGGAAAGGAAAAGGTGGGGAAAAGGCAGGAAAGGGAGTGAGGAAAAAGTAAAATAATGAAGGGAAAAGAAGAAAAGAAAGAAGGGGAGAGAGGGAAGTGAAAAGAAAGGGAGAAAGAAAGGGTGAAGGGGAGAAAGAAAGGAAGGAAGAGGAAGGAAGGAAGAGGGAGAATGGAAGAAAGAAGGAAGGGGAGAGAGGGAGGGAAAAGGAAGAAGGAGAAGGAAAGGGTGAAGGGGGAGAAAGAAAGGAAAAGGGCCCCGAGAGCAGTGGGGGCTGAGGAAGAGGCGGCGATGGCGGTGCGGAAGCAGCAGTCGCGGCACATTTGCCTCACTCCTCCCCGCTGCATGCTGGGAAACCAAGGCCCAGGCTGCTCTGGAGAGCCAGATAAAATTATGAAAAGAACCACATCTGGCTCCCGAGCCGTAGGTTCCCTACCCCATGCCCTATATGTTTTTCCTTTCCCTATATGAAATCTAAAATATGAAATGTCACCTTTTCGTGACCCCAGCATGCCAGGGTTCAGGAAGATAACTCACATTCCCAAACTAGTTAATCCCTAAACCAGGGCTGTCCAACTTCTACGGGCCCAAGGGCTGGAATTCCGGTCACTGATCACCTGGGGGGCCGAAGGGTCTGCCTCCGCCCCCGGCTCCGCCCCCTCCCCGGCTCCAATTTACTTACAATTGACCTTGAGTTGTGGAGTTGTAGTTCACCTCCATCCAGAGAGCACTGTGGACGCAAATAATGATGGATCTGGACCAAACTTGGCATGAATGCTCAATATACCCAAATGGGAACACTGGTGGATTTGGGGGAATGTTTCCTAATACCTTTGAGTTATTTGAGTCCACACTCAAATTGGGACACACCAAAAAAACACCAAACACCTCAATGCCGTCGCAGGGCTTGATGGGGCCTCTTTTCCCAGAGGCGGGTGGAGGAGACCCAAAGAGCTCCCTCCCTCCCTGAAGGGAAAACAAGCCGCGGGGGCAGGCGCAAAGGAAGCCACGTTGCGCTCTGCACGCGGGGGAAGGCAGCACAACAAGGGGGAGGGGGCATGGAGGAGGGGAAGGAAGCGTTGCCAAGGAAACCGCCGCTGAGGGACCCCTCCCCCCCTCACCCAACGTCCCACTGTTTTTAGATTGATTGATTCGAGCCAGGCCCTTCCTTACCCATACTGCGGGAGCCCCGCCACAGGGCTGAAGCGCCAACGCTGTCCCTGAAAAGCCCCGCTGGAGCCGAGGCCAAGCTCAGGCCGGGCGCGGCGGCTCTCCCATCCGTGGGGCGGGAAGCGAGGGCCCTCCACAGGAAGAGGACGGAGCCAGGAGGGGCTTTCCCTGCCTCACTCCCCTCCTCCCTCTCTCTGAGGGAATGGGGGCTGGCCTGGAAGCAGCCGGGAGGAAGGAGGCCCGAGATTGCGAGACCCGAGATTTAGGCAGCTATCGCGAGACTACGCAGCCACAGACGGGATTTCGACCTCCCTCGAAATCCCGTCTGTGGCTGGCATAGTCTCGCGATGCTTGCCTAAACCCGGAAGTAGGCTTTTATTTTATTTTATTATTATTATTAATTTGTATTTCATTAAAACAAGTTAGGGGGCCGGAGGGAAGGTGCTTGGGGGCCGTGTACGGCCCCAGGGCCGCCTGTTGGACAGCCCTGCCCTAAACAATGGACTTATCAAAACTCCGCTTGCATGGACAATTATGGCGGATACCTTCCTTCAAATCTCGGAGCAGGCCATTTGAAAGGAATTTGTGTTCCCTGGGCATGTATCTCCGGGTCTCGGAGTTTTGACCACCCGGAGAGATTGCCCCATGGAGATTTCCTATTCATCATAAAGGAAATGTCAAGCCTTTGGAAAGCTTGCATATTTCAGCTGCCTCACCCACTCCTATTATTGGCCAAGACTTGGAAACCAGATACCATCAATGGACCCATATCTCAGATAAAGGAATTACCAGGGGAATGGCATCTGTGCCAGACCAAATATTTATTTCTTTATTTACTTACTTTATTTATATCCCGCTCTTCTCACCCCAAAGGTACATATACTTAGCAGACAATCCCTGCCGTTTTCTACATACACAACATATAGATGAACAGAGGCAAACTCTGGCCACCAGGGGTAGCTGACGCACTCCTCATCTCTCAGCGTTCCCAGCGTCCCTTGTTGTTCCTTCCACATTCCTCAGTGTTCCTGGCGTTCTTTAATGGCCTCATAATTCAGTCAAAATGTGCCTCCCCACTTAATGTGGTACCTTAATCTCCTACGTGACAGATGCAACTGTCTTTCAGGCTACAAAGGTCGATAGCAGGCTACACTTAACGGTCGAGCACCCACCTCGACTCAGGCAGGCCTCGAACTCATGACCTACTGGTCAGAGAGATCTTATGCAGCTGACACTTAGCCAGCTGCGCCACATTCCCGGTGAAATAAACATAAAAATATGTTTATTTCATCACTCAAGACAATAGGAAGTTAGCTTGAAGACCCTTCCGGATAATCGCCACCAATTGGACAAATATTTGAGTCATTTAACCCAGTGTTTTTCAACCTTTTTTGAGCCGCGGCACATTTTTTACATTTACAAAATCCTGGAGCACACCACCAACCAAAATGACACAAAATGACACTCTAACACAGTAATACATATAGTTAATATGTTTTAAGTGTATTTATACACTCACTTAGTGTGAAACCTGGGCCTCTTTCGATGAACACAAAATAGATATCCTGTTCAGCATTTGCATTTTCCCTTCTCAAAAACTTCTCCATCACTGTCGCTCGCTTGTCTTGCTGTGATCCCAATTGACGCGCAGCTGCAGCACTAACTCTAACTTTGTTTAGCCGCGTCTGAGCGATGGCACGACCATAGAACTCTCACATCACTTCTTCGGTGACGTGAGAGTGCTATGGTTCCATTTCTTAAAGGGACAGATGCACTTTATAGTTTATATATGAATGAAGTTTGAAAAAAAAATCCCACGGCACACCTGATGATCTCTCATGGCACATTAGTGTTCCGCGGCACACTGGTTGAAAATCACTCATTTAATCCATTCATCTTTCCTTCCTGGTTCATTGTTCCCTGCTTGACCTGCCTCCTTGGCCCTCATTGGACGAAATCCCAAAGCGACGCTAGCCTTTTGATTGGCTGTGGCGCTACTAAGCCAGCAGCACCTCTCCTCCAGCTGATGACTCCATTCAATCAGCGTGAAACCAGCTCTGGGGCGGGGGGCGGGACATTTGAACTTTGACAGTCTTGTTTTTCTATAAAATGTACTGTATTGTATGTATGCTTTATGTCGACTTTGCAGGCAAGGTATTGCGGCTGTCATCCTTTCCAGATGGAACGAATAAACAACTCAGTGGCGCTTTACATAAGAACATAAGAAGAGCCATGCTGAATCGGGCCTCAGCCCATCTAGTCCAGCATTCTGTGTCACACAGTGGCCCACTAGTTGTACACGGGGATCTCTAGCAGAAAGGAGGGCAAAACCCTCACCTGCTCCCGACCCCCACAACCAGTACCCGGGGAAAATCCTGCCTGCCTCCATCAACACAGAGGTGGCACTTGGATGTCCATTTCAGTAACTCCTGATTCCCTTGGTATCCATGAATCTGTCTAATCCTGCCTTGAAGCTGTCCAGGCTGACAGCTGTCACAACCTCCTCTGGAAGTGAGTTCCATAACCCAATGACCCTCTGGGTGAAGAAATATTTCCCTTTATTAGTCCTAACTTTCCTACCTTGGAGCTTTAGGGAGTGCCCCTAGTCCTAGTGTTGTGTGACAGAGAAAATATTTTTCTTTATTCACCTTTTCTATCCCATGCATGATTTTATACACTTCGATCAAGTCACCTCTTAAACGCCGTCTTTCAAGGCTGAAAAGACCAAGGCGTTGCAACCTGGTTTCATAAGGGAGCTGCTCCATCCCTTGGATCATTTTTGTTGCCCTTCTTTGTACCTTTTCCAGTTCCGTTATATCCTTCTTGAGGTGCGGTGACCAGAATTGTACACAGTACTCAGATGTGGCCTCACCATAGATTTGTAGAGAGGCAATACAACATTTGCCGACCTATTTTCGATTCCCTTCCTGATCATGCCAAGCATAGAATTTGCTTTTTTCACTGCTGCAGCGTACTGGGTTGACATCTTCATTGAGCTGTCCACCAAAACCCCAAGATCCCTTTCCTGGTTTGTCTCAGAAAGCTTTGATCCCATCAGTTGATAAGTATATTTGGGGTTCTTTGCCCCGATATGCATGACTTTACACTTGTTTAGGTTAAAATGCATTTGCCACTTTGTTGCCCATTCACTCAATTTCGAGAGATCTTTCTGGAGCTCTTTACAATCATTTTCATTTTTAACTGCCCTGAACAGTTTAGTGTCATCTGCAAACATTGCTACCTCAGAATTCACTCCTACATCCAGATCATTAATGAATAAATTAAAAAGTAACGGTCCCAAAACTGAACCTTGGGGTACGCCACTTCTCACCTCTTTCCATCCAGAGAAGTGTCCATTTATTACCACCCTTTGTTTCCTACAGTTTAGCCAGGTTCTGATCCAGGACAAGACCTGTCCCCTGATTCCATGGCTGAAGAGCTTATTTAGGAGCCTTTGGTGAGGGACTTTGTCAAAAGCCTTTTGAAAGTCAAGGTAAGCTTTCTTCAGCTTGGTGAGACTTTTATTGGGAAAATTCAGGGAAAATAGGATTGGATGCTTCCTATCTCACCAGGGCTATATTAGGTCCTCTTTGGTGGGTCTGTGGGGCTTTTGCCATTTCTAGGCAAGCCCCCTTTAAAATTCCTGCTCGACATCATGTTCAAGAAGGCCAACAACCTAGTGGGTTTCATGTAGCATTTGGAATTAAAACCTGCTTCCTCTTTGGAAGGGGGAAAATGTCAGAACAACACTCTGCGAAACTAGGATATGAGGCTGGAATGAGGTCTTGTGAGGCAGGAAATAGTGGAAGGAAACCTCGTAAGTTGCATCTGTATGCACTGGTTTTAAAACTGTGGAAGTTGTCTTGAAGCAAAGTGTCCCAGTGTTCCCAATGCAAAGAAAATAAAATGTGTGATTCATGGATCTTAGGAAGTTGAATGGCTAGGTATTTTTTTCTTTTGTTTGGTTTTAAGGTCAATTCAGGGGGTGCAGTGGTTTTTAACGTTTAATATGTTTTAATGGTTTTTAACTGGAAATTTTAAAAGACTGCATAAATAAATATAACAACAATAACAATAACAATCCATGTGTATTGGTAAGAACATTGGACAATAACTCCGGAAAACAAGGGTTCACATCCCCGCTCGGCCCTGGAAACACACCGAGGGCCCATCTACACTGCCACCTATTATATAAAGGAGGTCCCGTCATGGAACGACCGCCCTAGGCAGAGAAACCTTACAAGGCAGAGACACCAAACTTGGCAACAAAAATAGGCCTCAGGCAAGGTAGGTTTTTAGCAAAAAAAAACCTTTCCCCACCAAAACATAGAAGGCCCCCAAAACAACGATACAAAAAACCCTACATTCCCCAGAGTCCTCCGCGGCTGCCAACGAATCTCCCGGCCTCTACATTCTGACAACATGATTGGTTGCCAATGAGGGAGTATTTGCATAACGCCTCAATTGGCCAGCCAACATGAACATTCCGACCCATAATAAACTGGCAGAGGAGGATAAGGCAAAGGCCTGAGGCAGTCGCCAACACAAACACCCAATTCACTTCCCACAGAAAATTTAAACCCCTACACATCACAGACCACACCCAAAATTTACAGTAAGGCTTCATTAACTTGATTTCCCTGACTAGGCCTCACTTAATGGGATGCTGTTTAAGCTCTGAATTGACAGTAAGGCTTCATTAACTTGATTTTCTCGACTAGGCCTCAACTCATGGGACATTGTGTATGGCCTGAATTTACAGTAACATACCTTGGCACACAGAGCCCCTATCACCCACGCTACATTCTACTGCCGTTTGGAGGAGGGTGGACCATGGATGTACCTCCATGGATTATGGGATTTGTAGTATTTTCAAACCCTTCATTCCCCACAGACCACTGTGGCCCAGAACCAAGACCAATAAAGACCCAACTTGGCACACAGTGCCCCCATGACCCACACTCCATCCAACTGCAGTTTAGAGGACGACACACCATGGATGATGGGATTTCAAGTACCTCCACTCACTTCCAAAGTACCCCACCCACACAAGCATCAACCTTTACATCAACACAGCAGACGGAAAGACAAAAAACATTGTATATCCACAAGCTATGCAGAACGCCAGCAACACCACACACCAACAACTCCCAGGACTTCAACATCCCCACCCACCAGACCAACCCACAACGACACAGCCATGACCCCACCAAGACCATAACTAACATCAATTCCAACCCTTACATACTCAGACTTTCTCGCATCTCCTAAATAGGGCACAGCAACGCGTGCCGGGTACAGCTAGTATGATATAATCCAGTTTCTGAATCCAGATTATCTGCCTCAAACTGGATTATATGGCAATGCAGTTCAAAGCAGATAATCTGGATTCATAAACTTCCTTCTTTCCTGCAGTTCAAAAGAAGAAGCCGGTGGGCCTGCCTCAGACTGCGCTCTTCACTTCCGCTTCCGTTCCCCACCCTCTTTTGATTGGAGGCTGGCTGGCTGGGGAAATGGCCGAAGGAGGTGGCGCCCCGGACCCTTCTCCTTCTTCGCAGCCCGCCCGGCCCTTCCTCCTCCTCCTCCTCCCCCAAGCAGCAGCAGCAGGAGTTCAGCAGGAGAGGGAAGAAAGGGGGGAAGAGAGGTTTTTCCGCAGCACACCAGGTGATTGCTCACGGCACACTAGTGTGCCACGGAACAGCGGTTGGGAAACACTGGTGTAGACCACTTTTGCAATGGGGTCTCCTCCCCATGACTTTGTCAGAAATCCCAGTATAGTGGGGACTGCTTTTCTGGACATCTCCATAAAGAATCTGGACATCGTCTTGCTGGAGAACCTACATTGACCAAAGGGTTGGACCGAATGGTCACACCCAACTCTTCTCGAGTAGCATCTTTTTTGAAGTAGAAGCCATGAATGCCACACCCTGCGCCAATGTCCCTGTCAGCAAATTTTACACCAAACCACTATTTTAAACCAAGGGCATGGAAAATACTGTACTTGCTCGGATGACCAGTGAGACATGACTCAACCCTGCTGCGTCTGATCACTGGGCTAAGTATTCAACCCTGGTGAACATGCAACCTCCTTTAGACCAGTGTTTCCCAACCTTTTTTGAGCCGTGGCACACTTTTAACATTTAAAAAATACGGGGCTACACCACCAGCCAAAATGACACAAAATGACACTCTAACACAGTAAAGAACGGCTGGGGGATGGTGGCCTGTTGGGAACAGCTGCTGGGAGTGCCGAAGCTGGGGGAAGAGCTAGGCCGCACCATGCCCCACCCCCTCCTCCCAGCTTCAGCTCTCCCATCAGCTTCTCCAGCCTTGAAGGGGCAGTGCCAAGCCAGCGGTGTCCCCTCAAGGCTGGGAAAGCTGTGGGAGAGCTGAAGCCGGGGTGGAGCCAGGCCGCACCATGCCCCTCCCCCCGGTTTCAGCTCTCCCACAGCGGAAGCTGAAGCCACGCGGAGGAGGAGGAGCATGAGCAGTGGACGGGATTCAGTGGGCGGGGCTCCTCCTCCGCTCGGCTTCAGCGAGCGAGGGGTGGGAGTCATGGCGGATTGGAGGCTGGCTGGGCCGGGCTGAAGCGCCGCCCTGGCCCCTCCTTTTTCCCAAGCCCAGCCCTTCCTCCTGCAGGAGGCAGGGGGAGGAAGGGGAAGGAAGGGGCAGAGAGCTTTTCTCGTGGCACAGCAGGAGGTCCGTCACGGCACACTACTGTTGGGAAACACTGCTTTAGACAAACAGACCGTGTGCATTTTGACCTTCCTCCACTGCCGATTTTCTTCTTACGTCACTTTTATTTTGCTGCAAGAGACATTATGCAATTTTGGGATGATGGGGGATCTGTCCCGCCCCTCAGCCACAGTCGAGGTATTAATATGGCAAGAGTTCAGCCAACGCCAGCAGCTTCTATCAACAGCTGGGGCTCATAAGGCAATCTAAACAAGTACTAATTCCCGTTTGGAACAGAGAGCTTTTGCAAATCACCCAAAGCCAAAGCTGGAAGGAATCGGGAGTTTAAGTTCCTAAATATATCAGCTGGAGGAGAAAGCAGAGGATTGCAAGGAAGCCAGGAAATGGCCTCCTTGGCTGTAGTTTCTTGGAACTACAATAGATCTTTGTACATATATATATCAAAGTGGATTAGACGGAAAAAGGTAGGACAAAGGTTTTGCAGCCTGATAAAACCTTCTCGTCCTTTCCACTCCAGAGAAACCTTCTTACAAATGGTACATCCAAGCCCCCAATGATCGTGAAAGAACTACTTCCCTAAATCCTTTCGGTTAGTTCCCATGAAAGTAGGATCACTGAGTCCACTGTTGCATGAGAGCAGGGGCGGATCTTAGTGGAGGCAAATTAAGCGGCCGCCTCAGGGTGCCACGTGGCCAAAGGGCGCATCCAGGGCCGGGTGCCACGCCCCCAGGGGTGCCGGCAGGGTGGGAGGAAGGCTCGCGCAGGGCGAGAGAGGAGGAGGCAGAGGTGCGCGCCTTTCCCTTCTCCCTGCCTCGCCCTGCGCGCGTCTCATCCCTCACCCTGCACACCCTTTCCCCCCCGCCCCCGCCGAGAATGCCTTGCGCAGGGCGAGAGAGAAGGGGGCAGAGGTGCCCGCCTTTCCCGTCTCCCTTGCCCCACGCGCATCTCCTCCCTCTGTTGCCGCTGCTGCCGCTGGTGCATGAGGGCGAGGGAGGAGGCCACGTGGGCACCTTTTCCTGGGGGCCAGGAGCAGGATTGAGCGGCCAGACAAGCCTGCCAGCCAGAGGGCACCTAGCCCTTGCTTCCACAATTAGCCTAGACCTGATAAACACGCACATATATACATACACACAAAAAGAGAATAGGAAGAGGGGAGGGAAAAGGGAGAGAAGGGAGGAAGGGGAAGGTAAGAAGGGGAAAGAGAATAGGAAGGGGGCAAGGAAAAGGGTGAGGAGGAAGGAAGGATGGGGAATGTACAGACCCACACAAAGAATAGGAAGAGGGGAGGGAAAAGGGGGAGGGCCCTTCCACACAGCCCTATATCCCACAATATCTGCTTTGAATATCTGAGTCCACACTCAGATAATGTGGGATTTTCTGTCTTGATATTCTGGGGTATAGGGCTGAGAAGGAAGGAAGGGGAATAGATATCGATATAGACACACACACTCAAAGAGAATAGGAATAGAGCAGGGAAAATGGTGGGAAGGAAGGAATATATATATATATATATACTAGCTTAACCCGGCACGCGTTGCTGTGCCCTATTTTGGAGATGTGTGGAAGTGTGGGTATGTTAGGGTTGGAAATGTTTTGACAATGTGTTTTGTGTTTGTATATATGTGTATGTGTGTTTTTATGTGTGTGTGTATGTATGTATGTGTGTGTGTTTGTATGTGTGTACGTATGGGTGTGGATGTGTGTGTCTGTGTATATATATGTGTGTATGTATGTATGTGTATGTGTGTGTATGTAGTTGTGTGTGTGTGTATGGATGTGTGTGTATGTATGTTTGTGTATGTATGTGTGTGAGTATGTATGTGTCTTTGTGTCTGTATGTATGTGTATGTATGTGTTTCTGTATGTATGTGTGTATGTACATTCCCCCCTCTCTCTGTCTGTTTCCCCCTTTGTATGTGTCCCCTCCCCTCTCTCTCTGTTTCACTTTCCCATCTGTCTGTCTCTCCCTCTCCTCTGTCTCGCTGCATGATTCCCCCTTGTTCCCCCTCTTTCTTTCGGTGTTACTTTCCCCCTCTCTGTCCTGCCCCGTCTCGCTCTGTGTCACTCCCCCTATCTTTCTTTCCCCGCCCCCTTCTCTCTCAGGCCTCCCCTCTCTGTTTCATTACCTCCCGTCGTGTTCTCCGCGGTTGCGGCGGCCGCTCCTGAAGCAAGGTAAGGCTGGGAGCTTACCTTGTTTCAGGCGCAGATGCCGCAACCGCTGGGCACGCCCGGGCGGAAGGCAGGGCCGGAGATCGCCCGATCCGCCCTCCGCCGTTTTCCCGCGGGGTTGCGGCGGCCGGCTGAAAGAAGGTAAGCTGGGAGCTTACCTTCTTTCAGGCGTGGCTGCTGAAATCGCGGGGGAAACGGCGGAGGGGGCCCGATCTCCGGCCCTGCCTTCCGCCCTGGCGCATGGGCAGTGTCAGGCGCGCATGGGCAGCACACAAAAGGGGCGGGCGCGTGCGGCAGCTGCCCATGCTCCGCCCTCCGCCCGTTTTTCCAGCGATTCCTGCGGCGGCCGCTTGAAAGAAGGTAAGCTCCCAGCTTACCTTCTTGCAGGCGCGCGTCGCAACCGCGGGAAAACGGCGGAGGGCGGATTGGCGATCTCCGGCCCTGCCTTGCGCCCTGGCGGCGCATGGGCAGCGTCGTGCGTCGCCCCTTTTGTGTACTGGGTGCGTTATGGACTACACTTCCCAGAAACCCGGCATGGCCACTTCCGGTGTATGCGGAGTTTTCTGGGAAGTGTAGTCGGAGTGACGATAGGCGCGGGGAGCTTGCGAGGAGGCTTGGGGGCAAAGGTAAGCAAATTTTTGGTTGTTTGTTGTTGTGTTGGGGTGGTGGGAAGTGGAGGGAAGTTGTGTGTTGTGTATTTAGAGTAGGGGCGTTTGTTGTGGGGTCCTGGGGAGGGGGTTAGCCTGAATCGGGGTTTTTTGTTTTTTTTTGTGGCCATGTGCGTTGGAAGGGGTTTGTTTATGTTGTTTATGTGTTGTTTTAGTGTGTTAGGAAGCGGTGAGGGCATTGTGTGTATGTTGTTTAGGGAAATTTGGAAGGGAGGGTAATTGTTTTGTGGGCAGATGTTGTTTTCGGCGTGTTCTGAAGTGGCGAAGTTTTTCGGATGGGGCCGCAGCGTTTTTCCGGCCATGTGCGGGAAGGGGGGCAGGGTATGTTGTGTATGTGTTGTTTATGTGTTGTTTTGGGGTGTAGTGTGTATGTGTGTAGTGGTTAGTGATTGTGGGTAGGGAGGTGTGCTGTTGGCAGGCTTAGAGTAGGGCTTGTAGTTCTGTGGCGAAGTGTTAGGGGATCGGTTTGCAGTGCTTTGTCTGCGATGTGCGAACGTTCCAAAACGTTCGTGCTGGCAGCGGAGAGGCCGGGTGGGATTTCCGTTGTTATTTTTTTAGGGTGGTGTTTTTAGGGTGTTGCGAGGTAGTTTGGTCGGTTTTGACTGTTGTCTGTAGCTCGTGGTCAGGGGCCAGTCAGTTGTTTAGTTTGGTGTTTCTGCGACTTATAGTTTCGTTGTCTATATACATCTTTGCACGACCACGTCTCCTTTATATATATATATATATATATATATATATATGGCATGGGCCAACTTCAGCCCTCCATGTGTTTTGGACTTCAACTCCCACAATTCCAAACAGCCAGTAGGAAGTCCAAAATACCTGGAGGGCCCAAATTTGCCTATGCACCCAATCCATATATACTGTATATGTGTGTGTGTGTGTGTGTGATTGGTTGGGGGGCGCCAAAATACTGTTCGCTTACCATTTAAAATTACCTAGGTCCGGCCCTGCATGAGAGTCAACACTTAGTGAGCCTACTCCAGACCTGGGCAATTGCCGGCTCTCCAGGTGTTTTGGACTTCAAATCCCAGAAATCCTAACAGCTGGTAAACTGGCTAGGATTTCTGGGAGCTGAAGTCCAAAACACCTGGAGGGCCGGCAATTGCCCAGGTCTGGCCTACACTGTAGAATTAGTGCAGATTGGCACCATTTTAATTGCCATGGATCAATGCTATGGAATAGTATTACCGTGTGCTGGCTCCTCACCAAACTACAACTCCCAGGATTCCATAGCAAGGAGCCGAGGCTGTTAATGGGGTGTCAAACTGCATTCATTCTGTAGTCCAGATTTTATTTATTTATTTATTTATTTATTTATTTACAGTGTCACACCGAAGAGGACTCAGAGCAGATCACAGACCACATATACAGCAATGTTGTTATGCACTGACCAGACAGACAAATGTACATAGATAGAGGTATATATAGGTTTTCTCATCTTCAGCAACTTTGTGGCTGTGCTCAGTTCCGGCCACAAGGGGGTGCTGTCGCTCCACTTTCCCTGCCAAAGAGCTTTGTTGGTAAACCTCCTCCTTGATTGAATCGCCAGTATTTTTTCTGGCATTTCCTGATGGGTGCCTTAAATATCTCCCCGCTTAAGCGGTACCTATTTATCTACTTACATTTCTACCTAGGCAGATGCTGGGCTAAAGGTCAGGAGCTCACCCGGACATGGGCTTCGAATTGTCAACCTTTCAGTCGGCAAAATTTACTGCAGTTGGTGGTTAACCCAAGCTGTGCTAAAAAGCCTGGATCAAAGATTCACCTTCGATAAAAATCTATGGCAGGCATGTGCAAACTTAGGCCCTCAGGTGTTTTGGACTTCAACTCCCACAATTCCTAACAGCCAATAGGCTGTTAGGAATTGTGGGAGCTGAAGTCCAAAACACCTGAGGGCCTAAGTTTGCCCATGCCTGATTTATGGGGTTATTTGGAACTAGTAACAAGGTTCTAGCCATGTTAGAATTATTTTGAACTAGCTGTACCCTGCCATGCGTTGCTGTGGCCTATAGTAGGAATTTTAAGTAGAGGTAGATATCTGGACTATTATGAAAGAGAGGTAACTACCTATTCCTTCCCCCTTTTTTCTTCCCCCTTTCTCTCCCTTTCTTCCTTCTCTACCTCTTTCTTTTATTCCATCTTTCTTCTCTTCGGTTTTCATCCTCCCTTCTCTCTTTCCTTCCTTCTCCCCTTTCTCTACTTTTCACCCCTTTCTTCCTCCTTGTTTCCTTCCTTCTTTTACTTTTATTTCCTTTTCTCCTCCTTCCTTCTTTACCTCTTTCCTGCCCTTCCTTTTCTTCCCTTTTCTTTTCCTTCCTACTTTTCTTCTTCCTTCCCTTTGGCTTTCCCTCCTTCTCTCTTTCCTTCTTTCCCCCTTTCCCTCTTGCATTCTTTCCCCCTTTTCTCTCCCTCCTTCCTTCTCTCCTTCCTTCCTGTCTGTTCTCCCCCTAATACTGTAGTGGAGTCCCTTCTAACTCTATTCTATGAGTGTAATATAGTAATATATAGTAGTAATATTATATTATGTATGTGTGCAGAGGCGGATGTAGCTTTCTGATTAACCATTGTGGTATTATTGCATTTGGCTTCGATTTTTGCTTCAAAAAAGACTCTGAAGTGGCTGAGGGGGGGGGAAAAAACAAAGGGCCTGAGGCTGTCAGAAATGGTGATTGATTCCATTGGGGGTTATTTGCATATGGGTTCGGGTTGGTCCACCTCAGCATTCCCATTTTTGAAGTGGCTGAGAGGGGAAAAGGAAAGGGCCTTAGTTGCATCTTCCCCTTTTTAGGATTTAGGATTTGTAAGTTTTTTTTAGGGGGGGGGGTGGGGGGGGGTTTGGGTTTTTTATTTTTGTTGGGTCACACCTTGCGTTGTGAGAGGTTTTACTGCCAAATTTGGTGTGTTTCCCGTTCAGTGGTTCTTTTGTTTATTTAAACCTCATTACAGACAAAGCATTAATAGATAGATAGATAAAATAGATAGATGAAATAAAAGGAGTCAATACCCAGACATCTTTAGTAACTAACCCCTATATCCACCTTTAAAGTAATTTTGGGGAAATTTTTCCCGCAATGCCAAGTTTCCCCCCAACCTAATCCAGACATTCAATCAGTGGAAAACAATGTCATTGTCCAAAAAGGCCCCCAAGGAAATACCTCTTCCATTCAATATTGTTTGCCACATTCATGGTACCTTCTTCAGGCGTGGCTGCTGAAATCGCGCGTGGGAAAACGGGGCGGAGGGCGGAGCGCCGATCTCCGGCCCTGCCTTCCCGCCTCTGGCGCCGCATGGGCAGTGTCAGGCGCGCATGGGCAGCACACAAAGCGGGGCGGCCGCTGCACGACGCTGCCCATGCTCCGCCTCCGCCGCTTTCCGCGCGATTCCTGCGCCACGCTTGAAAGAAGGTAAGCTCCCCAGCTTACCTTCTGCAGGCGCGGCGCCGTCGCACCGCTGGGAAAACGGCGGAGGGCGGATTGGCGATCTCCGCCTGCCTTGCGCCCTGGCGCGCATGGGCAGCGCCGTGACGCGCCCGCCTCTTTGTGTACTGGTGCGTTATGGACTACACTTCCCAGAAACCCCGGCATGGCCACTTCCGGTGTATGAGTTTTCTGGGAAGTGTAGTGCGAGGACGATGGCGCCGGGGAGCTACAGGAGGCTTGGGGCAAAGGTAAAGCAAATTTTTTGGTTGTTTGTTGTTGTGTTGGGGTGGTGGGAAGGGGGGAAGTTGTGTGTTGTGTATTTAGAGTAGCGCGTTGGGGGTCCTGGGGGAGGGGTTAGCCTGAATCGGGTTTTTGTTTTTTTTTGTGGCCATGTGCGTTGGAAGGGGGTTTGTTTATGTTGTTTATGTGTTGTTTTAGTGTGTTAGAAGCGGTGAGGGGGCATTGTGTGTATGTTGTTTAGGGGAAATTTGGAAGGAGGGTAATTGTTTTGTGGGCAGATGTAGTTTTCGGTGTTCTGAAGTGGCGAAGTTTGTCGGATGGGGCCGCAGCGTTTCTCCGGCCATGTGCGCGGGAAGGGGGCAGGGTATGTTGTGTATGTGTTGTTTGGTGTGTTGTTTTGGGGTGTAGTGTGTATGTGTAGTGGTTAGTGATTGTGGGTAGGGAGGGGTGCTGTGGGCAGCCTTAGAGTCGGGCTTCTAGTTCTGTGGCGCAGTGTTAGGGCTCGGTTGGCAGTGCTTTGTCTGCGATGTGCGAACGTTCCAAACGCTCACGTGCTGGCAGCCGGAGAGGCCGGGTGGGATTTCCGTTGTTATTTTTAGGGGTGGTGTTTTAGGGTGTTATGCAGGTGTTTGGTCCGGTTTTTGACTGTTGTCTGTACCTCGTGGGTCAGGGCCAGTCAGTTGTTTAGTTTGGTGTTTCTGCGATTTATAGTTTCGTTGTCTATATACATCTTTGCACGACCATCGTCTTCCTTTATATATATATATATATATATATATATATATGGCATGGGCCAATCTTCAGCTCCTCCATGTGTTTTGACTTCAACTCCCACAATTCCAAACAGCCAGTAGGAAGTCCAAAATACCTGAGGGCCCACTTGCTCTATGCACTCAATCCATATATACTGTATATGTGTGTGTGTGTGTGTGTGATTGGCTTGGGGCGCCAAAATACTGTTCGCTACCATTTAAAATTACCTAGGTCCGGCCCTGCATGAGTCAACACTTAGTGAGCCTATTTCAGATCTGGGCAGTTGCCGGCTCCAGTGTTTTGATTAAATCCCAGAAATCCTAACAGCTGGTAAACTGGCTAGGATTTCTGGGAGCTGAAGTCCAAAACACCTGGAGGGCCGGCAATTGCCCAGGTCTGGCCTACACTGTAGAATTAGTGCAGATTGGCACCATTTTAATTGCCATGGATCATTGCTATGGAATAGTATTACCGCAGTGCTGGCTCCTCACCAAACTACAACTCCCAGGATTCCATAGCAAGGAGCCGAGGCTGTTAATGGGGTGTCAAACTGCATTCATTCTGTAGTCCAGATTTTATTTATTTATTTATTTATTTATTTATTTACAGTGTCACACCCCGAAGAGGACTCAGAGCAGATCACAGACCACATATACAGCAATGTTGTTATGCACTGACCAGACAGACAAATGTACATAGATAGAGGTATATATAGGTTTTCTCATCTTCAGCAACTTTGTGGCTGTGCTCAGTTCCGGCCACAAGGGGGTGCTGTCGCTCCACTTTCCCTGCCAAAGAGCTTTGTTGGTAAACCTCCTCCTTGATTGAATCGCCAGTATTTTTTCTGGCATTTCCTGATGGGTGCCTTAAATATCTCCCCGCTTAAGCGGTACCTATTTATCTACTTACATTTCTACCTAGGCAGATGGTGGGCTAAAGGTCAGGAGTTCACCCGGACATGGGCTTCGAATTGTCAACCTTTCAGTTGGCAAAATTTACTGCAGTTGGTGGTTAACCTGCTGTGCTAAAGCCTGGATCAAAGATTCACCTTCGATAAATCTATGGCAGGCATGTGCAAACTTAGGCCCTCCAGGTGTTTTGGACTTCAACTCCCACAATTCCTAACAGCCAATAGGCTGTTAGGAATTGTGGGAGTTGAAGTCCAAAACACCTGGAGGGCCTAAGTTTGCCCATGCCTGATTTATGGGGTTATTTGGAACTAGTAACAAGGTTCTAGCCATGTTAGGAATTATTTTGAACTAGCTGTACCCTGCCATGCGTTGCTGTGGCCTATAGTAGGAATTTTCGAAGTAGAGGTAGATATCTGGACTATTATGAAAGAGAGGTAACTACCTATTCCTTCCCCCTTTTTTCTTCCCCTTTCTCTCCTTTCTTCCTTCTCTACCTCTTTCTTTTATTCCATCTTTCGCTCTTCGGTTTCATCCTCCCTTCTCTCTTTCCTTCCTTCTCCCCCTTTCTCTACTTTTTCACCCCCTTTCTTCCCTCCTTGTTTCCTTCCTTCTTTTACTTTTTATTTCCTTTTCTCCTCCCTTCCTTCTTTACCTCTTTCCTGCCTTTCCCTTTTCTTTCCTTTCTACTTTTTCTTCTTCCTTCCTTTGGCAATTCCTTCCTTCCTTCCCTCTCTCCTTCTTTTCCTCCCTCCTTCTCTCTTTCCTTCTTTCCCCCTTTCCCTCTTGCATTCTTTCCCCCTTTTCTCTCCCTCCTTCCTTCTCTCCTTCCTTCCTGTCTGTTCTCCCCTAATACCATGGTAGAGTCCCTTCTAACTCTATTCTATGAGTGTATTTAATATAGTAATATATAGTAGTAATATTATATTATGTATGTGTGCAGAGGGCGGATATATGGCAGCTTTCTGATTGGTTTCCATTGTGGTATTATTTGCATTTGGCTTCTGATTGGCCAGCTTCAACAAGACTCTGAAGTGGCTGAGAGGGGAAAGGCAAGGGCCTGAGGCTGTCAGAAATGGTGATTGATTGCCATTGTGGTGTTATTTGCATATGGGTTCTGATTGGTCCACCTCAGCATTCTAACATTCTGAAGTGGCTGAGAGTGGAAAGGCAAGGGCCTTAGTTGCATCTTCTCTTTTTTTAGGATTTAGGATTTGTAAGTTATTTTTAGGGGTGGGGTGTGTGGGTGGGTTGGTTTTTTATTTTTGTTGGTCACACCTTGCGTTGTGAGAGGTTTTACTGCCAAATTTGGTGTGATTCCGTTCAGTGGTTCTTTTGTTTATTTCAGCCTCATTACAGACAAAGCATTATATAGATAGATAGATAAATAGATAGATAGATAGGAGTCAATACCCAGACATCTTTAGTAACTAATCCCTATATCCACCTTTAAAGTAACTGGGGAAATATTTCCCGCAATGCCAAGTTTCCGTGCAACCTAATCCAGACATTCAATCCCAGTGGAAAACAATGTGTCATTGTCCAAAAAGGCCCCCAAAATGCCTCTTCCATTCAATATTGTTTGCCGCATTCATGGTCATGTCTGCTACTGAGTTTTGGTTTCCTCCATCGCTGGGAGCCTGCATGACTCAAAGCTTTATATAGCTTTGGGATCACGGTCGGGTGGGAAATGTTTAGGTTGTTAAAATTCTAGAGCAAACCACAGGATTTTTATGGGTATCCATATAGTTGTGCCTTAGAAGGAAAGAAAAAGTCAAGACGACAGAGAGGTCAATTGGATTATTGCACTACGTAACAAAATGTGCAAAATGTTCTGTTCCTGGTTTGAAAGTGTTAACAACTATTTAATTTGAAAATAGTTGTTATACTTCAGAAACTTTGTTTTTTTGTGGCTGCCACAAACTACGTTGAATTGATTGAGACTCTACGACAGGGGTGGGCAATTAAGGGGCCACACAAGAGCCAAAAAATATTATGGAGGGCCGCACCTAAAGGCTGAACTACATTCTAATCTACATTATTTATTTATTTATTTACTATGTTTACTATATATTATACATCATTAATATTAACATATTAATATATCAAGAAATATTCATACAGTATATTATTAGTATTAATATCATAATTATTATATTATAGTATATATATACATTATAATATATTGAAATTATAATATAATATAACATTATAATATATTATTTATTATAATATTATAATAAAATTATAATAAAATTATAATAAAAACCACTAAAATAAAATAAAATGAAATTCAAGAAGACAAGGTGAGAACCAAGATGGAGGCTGACATCCTCAAGAGAGGAAGGATCCCAAGATGGAATGGCCCAATGGACCCAGCCCAGAGGATGGCAAAGCGGGCCCAGCCGCTACCACAGCAGAGCAGCAGACGATCGGAGGCTGCAAGTCTCCGCCCGCTCTCGCCCCCAGCCGTTTTGTCAGAGGCCTTCCCAATCGGCTGTTTGCCCTGCCATGGAGTGCTTGCCATCCCGGCTTTGGAGTGCCTGCCTTCCTGGGAGGCGATCCGGGCCTGCAGCGGGAGCAGTCGGTGACCTGCAGCAGCTGATCGCCCCGGCGACCCGGAAGGCGATCAAGTCTTCCGAGTCGCCAGGGCAATCAGCCTCCGCAGGTCACTGACTGCTCCCGCTGCAGGACTGGATCGCCTCCCGGGGTGGCAGGTACTCCAAAGCCATCACTCCCCCGATCGTTCTCCGGAGCGGCGGGCTGTCTGCCAACGCAGGCCCCACAGCCCATGATGGGATGGCAGCAGCGGCAGCCCTTCCTCTTGCAGAAATGACCCCACCCTCGACACCCTTTTCCCCGGGCCGGTCTGAATCGGCTGACGGGCCGCATGCGGCCCCGCAGGCCATAAGATGCACAGGTCTGATCTATGCTGCAGGGGCGCAGTGGCACAATAGGTTAAACCGCTGAACTGTTTAATCTGCTGATCTAAAGGTTGGCAGTTCAAAGCTATAGGTTGGGTGAGCTCCCGCTGTTAACCCTAGCTCCTTCGAAAACCATGCAAATGTGAGTAGATCAATAGATACAACTTAGTTGAGAAGGTAATAAATGTGCCCGTGCAGCCATGCTGGCAACTCGTCCAAGGGGTGTCTATGGACAACAGGCTCCTCGGATTAGAAATGGAACAAGAGCGCCTCCTCATGACCGGAGTTAAGCACCGCCTCCAGAAGCCAGACATGAAGCTTTTACCTTTATTCTGTATACGAGTGTGTCATGGTTATTTCACTGTATTAAAAGGCATAGAATAGGTGTCTATCTGTGTATGTTGTAATCCGCTCGGGGAGAGAGAACAGAATATAAATAAAGTGTTATTATATTAGAATTAATGGAGTTTGACCCCATTTATCTCCCATGAATCAATGCAATTAAATCCTGGGAGTTTGGGGAATCAGCAGCATTCTTGGGCAGAGAAAGCTTAAGGTTCAAGTCCTGGCAGTTCAAGTGGTGTCAAACTGCATTAATTCTACAGTGTAGAAGCACCTGGAAGTGAAGGATGGATCTCGACATCTAGCAAATCCCACGCCAAAAGGTCTTGAACCCCGGAAATTGTCTATAAGTAAGATTACAATGTGGGAGATCACTTTCACAATATTATTTCAATTTATTGAAGATCCATATGGCATCAAAACATTGGTGTTTTCCTTCACAAAATTATAATCCATAAGGTAACATGTCATCAAATATAATCCGAATTACACTCAATGTCGGGTCGACGGTATCAAGCCATCCGTTTCGCCGTTTCCGGCTTCTTCGGGACCTGCCACATACTATCTACTGTCCAATCCACTGGTCCAATATCCATTAGATTAAACATAAATGGTTTTCAATATATAATCTCATATTACTGTTATATATACATTTTTGTAACCTATACATATAGGTGTGATCCCACATAAGAAAACACATTCCCCAAAGCAGTAGGCAATAGGCAATCAATACATCAATACATTTCAAGAGGCATTACATACATATAGCACAATCAATACATACCCAAAATATTCAGTCATAGCATATATGTATGTGGACGCAACCACTTTCCCATTCGGTTGGACAATGCTACTGAGAAAAGCTTAAGAGGACTCCCTCCGCACCTGGCGCCATTTTAAGGAGGTTATCCAGAAGCATTCTCTTCTCCTTAAGGAGAAGAGAATGCTTCTGGATAACCTCCCTAAAATGCGAAGCCCCCAGGGGGTTAAACGACCATTTATCCATAGGAGAAATTCTGATATAATTTGCACCTGGCGCCAGGTGCGGAGGGTGTCCTCTTAAGCCGCGGCTTTTCTCAGTAGCATTGTCCAACCGAATGGGAAAGTGGTTGCGCCCACATACATATATGCTATGACTGAATATTTTGGGTATGTATTGATTGTGCTATATGTATGTAATGCCTCTTGAAATGTATTGATGTATTGATTGCCTCTTGCCTACTGCTTTGGGGAATGTGTTTTCTTATGTGGGATCACACCTATATGTATAGGTTACAAAAATGTATATATAACAGTAATATGAGATTATATATTGAAAACCATTTATGTTTAATCTAATGGATATTGGACCAGTGGATTGGACAGTAGATAGTATGTGGCAGGTCCCGAAGAAGCCGGAAACGGCGAAACGGATGGCTTGATACCGTCGACCTGACATTGAGTGTAATCCGGATTATATTTGATGACATGTTACCTTATGGATTATAATTTTGTGAAGGAAAACACCAATGTTTTGATGCCATATGGATCTTCAATCCACCATCCACGTATAATTGGAAAAGAATGAAGATGAAATAAATTGAAATAATATTGTGAAAGTGATCTCCCACATTGATCTTTTATTGCTTGGAACAGAAACACACCCCACCATAATTTGCTGGTTTATAAGTAAGATTACTCCAGATACTGAGATTTCAGGTCCAAATTTAATTTTCAAGGCAATTCTCTCACCCGGAGACTCTTCCTCTTTGCTCCATTGAGAGCCCTAAAGTCTCCCTATCTATCATATTACACAAGTGAAACTGCCATGCCTCCAAAGTACTGTGCAGGGCGCACAGTTGTACAGTGTGAAAAAGTCTTCCATCCTCAAAAGAATGAAAGCCGACCTGGATGAAAGGAAATTGGAAATCTGCAAAAACACTTGTGTCCTCAATTTCATCGGCACTTCTCTCTCTCTCTCTCTGCTCGGGCGCACGTACTGGCTTCCCAGTTCAACATTGGATCCTCTGCCCACAGAAATAACCAAGTTGAAAAATAGAGATCATATTTTCATCCTTCTTAAATATTTGTAATGAATGCGAGAGAAAACCAGAAGGAAGGAATGGTATTTTTGGAGCAAGGAAGTGAGTTGGACACATAATCTCCAGATTAGGAGCAGCTAATTCAACCAAGATGGAATTGGGATGCGATGGAAGTTCTAGCGCAGAAGCAGGTGGAACGGGTTTCTTCGCTTAGAAATTCAGGATCAAACATACAACCCAATGGCCTCAGGAAAAGCTGTGGACAATTACTTCTTTTGGCCCTTGCTTTCGAGCCATGGAACCCTCTCTCCCAAATATCCATAGATTACCAAGAGACTTCAAGCAAAATATATCATTTATTTTTAAAAAATATTTTCCAAAGTCTTCTTGGCTTCTCTTCGCGAACGAAGATTCAGGAAGGACTCATCCCACGCTTTCTACAAGCGCGCTGATGACTAAAAAGGCCAATCCTTGATAGGCAAGTCCGGTTGCAGAAAGCACAGCAGAAAGTCTTCTTGGGTGATGTTGTTTCCAGGTTGCAGATCTTTCTGCATTGTCGTTTCTCTTCTAGACTTGTTCAGCGTGACTTCTCGAAAGAGGCCGCAGCATTGCGGATAGTGCGTCTCCATGCCTCCCGATGTGAGGCCAGGGTGGACCATTGTTGGTGATCAATCTGGCCGAGCCTGAAATGTTGTTTCAGGGAGTCCTTATATCTCTTTTTGGGGGCGCCTCTCTTGCGCTCACCCATGGCGAGTTCACCGTAGAGTAGCATATTTGGGAGGCAGTGGTCCTCCATCCTAGAGACGTGCCTGCCCAGCACAGCTGTGTTCTCAATAGCATGGCCTCAATGCTGGTGATCCCTGCTTGCTCAAGGACAGCAACATTCATCACATAGTCAGTCCAATGTATATTTAGGATTGTGCGAAGACAGTGTTCAACGAGTCATAGGTGTTGGTGATATGTGACCCATGTTTCAGACCCATATAAGAGAGTAGATGGTACAATAGCTCTGTACACACTGATTTTGGTGCTTTGCCTCAGGTGCTTGTTATTCCAGACTCTTTTGTGAAGCCTTCCAAATGCACTATATGCCTTTGCTAATCTGTGATCTATCTCTTTATCAATCTTGGCATCTGAAGAGATGATGCTTCCCAGGTAGGTGAACTGCTGAACGGACTTAAGCACAGATTTGCCTATGCTGACGTGGGGATGCTGGTGTTCTTCCTGTGGTGTGGGCTGGTAGAGGACTTCAGTTTTCTTCAGGCTGACTTCCAGCCCAAACAGCTCTGCAGCTGTTGCATCAAAGGTTCCAAAGTAGTGAAACGTCAAAGCACTAGAGACTCCAGAGTGGATCTAGCGGCAGCTGTACTCCTCAAACTCTATTATATCTAATCTTTCAATAAATGTATCAACTTGATTTTTGTGCAACTTGTATCTTTAATATCCTGTGCCAGTTCCTTATAAGTATAAAGTGTATAAACTATATCAGATGAAATGTATCAAAATGTATCTAGGACGCAGCTACCTTTCTGTGTCCCCAGTTTACATAATTCCTTGGGAAAGGAGACTGTGACCAGGATCCCTCCAGCTATTTCCCAAGCCAGATAACTATCAAAAGCTTTTATGTGTGTCTGCAGATGGAGATTATCCTGTTTGTCACCAGAACAAATTCAGTATGTTTGTTCATTCAACTTGAGGCTGAGAGTTTGCTGCTCCTGTGGAAGAGGAACATATCGGAATACATTAATTCTCTATAGGAGAGCCTGGAATTACCACCTTTGTCATTTGTTTCACACAGAACCAAAGGGATTCATCAGCATATCCGTGTCATCATATCCTTGTGGACTGTGTCCTCCCAGGTGGTGTCCGTGCAATGGATTTGTCCTTGAACAAGCTGTCTTTCCTCCCACCACAGGAATCTCTTCCTGCAGGCTTCGATGTCAAGGGAACCCCTGGCCAATCCCAGCACAGATCCTAGCTTTCCTCTTTTTCAGCCAATCAGGGGAAGGGACGAGAAGCCTGAATAGCTGTCACAACTGTATGAGGTGTCACATGTTTCTCTGTGAATTTATGTTTATACCCTTTGAAGCATATTGCTTGTCCTTTTTGGCCAAATCGTAATAAACTTCTGTTGCTTTGCCTTCAATCGGAGAAGCTTGTTCTGTGTCCTGGCTGACCTGTTTTTGCAGAAGCTCACCAGGCATGGACCTCTCGAACTGAGGTCATAACTGAAATCACTACATCCTGCCAGTTCAAGTGGTGTCAAACTGCATTCATTCTATGGTGTTGACCAGGGGTTGGGAACCTATGGCTCGGGAGCCAGATGTGCTTCTTTCCATGATTGCATCTGGCTCTCCAGAGCAGCCCAGGCCTCGGTTTCCCAGCATGCAGCGGGGAGGAGTGATGCAAATGTGCTGCGACTGCCGCTTCCTTCCTCTTCCTTTCTTTTCCCCTCTCTTTTTCTTTCATTCGTTTTCCTCCCTCTCTCCCTACCTTCTTTCTTCCCTCCCTCTTTGTTCCTTCCTTCCTCTTCCATTCTTTCCATCTCTCCTTCCTTTTCCCTCCCTCTCCCCCTTCCTTCTTTCCTCCATTCTCCTTCCTTCCTCCTCTTCCTTTCTTTCTCCCCATCATCCTTTCCTTCTCCTTCTCTTCTTCCTTTTCCCTCCCTCTTCCTTCCTTCTTTCCTCCATTCTCCCTCTTCTTTCCTCTTCCTTCCTTTTTTCTCCCCTTCCTTCTTTCCTCCATTCTCCCTCTTCCTTCCTTCCTTTCTCCCCCTTCACCCTTTCCTTCTCTCCTTCATTTTCCCTTCCCCTCTCTCCTTCCTTCTTTCCTCCATTCTCCCTCTTCCTTCCTTCCTTTCTCCCCTTCACCCTTTCCTTCTCTCCTTCATTTTCCCTTCCCCTCTCTCCTTCCTTCTTTCCTCCATTCTCCCTCTTCCTTCCTTTCTTTCTCCCCCTTCACCCTTTCTTTCTCTCCTTCCTTTTCCCTCCCTCTCTTCCCTTCCTGCTTTCCTCCATTCTCCCCCTTCCTTCATCTTCCTTCCTTTCTCCCCCTTCACCCTTTCCCTCTCCTCTCCTTCCTTTTTTCTCCCTCCCTTCCTTTCATTTTTTCCTCCATTCTCCCTCCCCTTCCTTCCTCTTCTATTCTTTTTTCCAAGTCTTCCTTTCCTTCCTTTCTTTTCACTTCCCTCTCTCCCCTTTTCTTTTCTTCTTTTCCCTTCATTATTTTACTTTTTCCTCACTCTCTTTCTTTTCCCCACCCTTTCCTTTCCTCCCTTCCCATTTCCTTCTTTCTTTCCCCCTCCTTGTCTCTCTCCTGCTTTTCTTTTCTTCCTTTTCCATAGTTAGGTTTTCTTTTCTTTCTTCCTCTCCACCTCCCTCCTTTATTTCCTCTTTCTTTCTTTCTTTCTTTTCCCCTTCCTCCCTTCCGTCTTCTCTTCCTTCCCAGAGTCCTGAGCGTGCCTTTTGCAGAGCCAGGTCTGAAGTGTCCCGTCATTCTGCCGGGGGAATCCTTTTCTCATAGTATGTACGTATAGACTCACATTTAGTTGAATTCAGTCTTAATGTATATTATATATATGATAGGGCTCTATCTGAAATAAATTTAAAAATAATTTGCTTTCATGGCTCTCTGAGTCAAAAAGGTTCCCGACCCCTGGTGTAGACGCCCCCCTCATCTGTTGCAGGAGAAAACCAGTTTGGAAGGGTGGATTTGGGTCAGACCTTTATCTGCCAGCATTCCTATGAAACGGGTCCAGGGATATGTATGGAAAACCCATCAATGACAGCGAGAAGGAGCTGAGATTTATGGAGCCATTCCAATTTGGGAAGTCAAAAGAGATATGAGGAATGAGTGTCTGGGAACCTTAAAAAGATTCTTGCAATGAAATTGATTCCAGTAACACAAATAACTCTGACAGCGGATCTGTTTGAGGAAGACCGTTCCAATGTGGCCATTTTGGCCAAAAAGGGAGGAATTTACCTTATAATATTTTAAAAAACGAACAGCCTGAATCCTATTGTTAGTTCCAATCAGTTCTTAGGTTTTATCTATGTATTTTGACTGTATTTTATCCTGGCTCAAGCCTTGGGGAGAAGCAGGCATGGAATTGTTGTTGTTGTTGTTGTTTTCATACTGAATCTATTAGACCAGTGTTTCCCAACCGCTGTTCCGCAGCACACTACTGTTCCGTGAGGGATCACCTGGTGTGTCGCGGAAAACATCTCCCCCTTTCTCCCCCCCCCCCCCGGCTGAACTCCTGCTGCTGCTGCTTGGGGGAGGAGGAGGAAGGGCCGGGTGGCGGCGAAGAAAAAGAAGAAGGGGTCGGGGTGCTGCCTCCTTTGACCGTTTCCCCAGCCAGCCTCCAATTGAGGGAGAGCAGGGAACTGAGGCGGAAGTGGAAGAGCGCGTGTCTGGGCATATGCGCACTAGGTCCCGAGTGTGGCAGACAGATGCACCTTCATCCTGTGGTGGTGAAGGAAGTGAAGGAGCCAGCTGCTTCAGGAGGTGCCCTGGCTCAGCCCTGCTGCATCCCAGGTGAGGCCCTGGGGCGCCCTTCCCCTCGGCCCGGCCTCCCCAAAGCCCCTCGGGGAGGAAGGGCCCCAAATGGGAGAAGGGGCCTTACTTCGCAGGGGGAAAGGTTTGGGGCCTGGCAGAAGGACCCTCGGAGGAAGGAAAGGCAGGTGGGATTCCGTGAGGGATTCCCTCGCCAGCCTTCCTCAGCCTTCCTCCCAAATGTCAAGGTCTATTTCCCCTGAACTCCATCTGCATTTCAGTACTTTCAGTACTTTCTGTTGGTAATGAGAGTTCAATATGCCAAGTTTGGTTCAATTCCATTGTTGCAAGAGTTCAGGATGCTCTTTGTTTGTGTGTTAACTATAAATCCCAGACACTGTAACTCCCAAATGTCAAGAGGCTTCCGGGGGGGGGGGGGGGCCGGCCGAGGGGAAGGGCGCCCCGGGGCGTCACCTGGGATGCAGCAGAGATGAGCCAGGGTGCCTCCGGTAGCAGCTGGCTCCTTCGCTTCCTTCACCACCGCAGGAGGAAGGGGAATGTGTCTGCCGTCCCCGGGACCTAGTGCACATGCGCCCAGACAAGAACACTTCCACTTCTGCTTCCATTCCCCGCCCTCCCTCGATTGGAGGCTGGCTGGGGAAACGGCCGAAGGAGGTGGCCCCTTCTTCTTCTTCGCTGCCTGGCCCTTCCTCCTTCTCCTCCCCCATGCAGCAGCAACAGGAGTTCGGCAAGAGGGGGAAGAAAGGGGGGAAGAGAGGTTTCCCGCGGCACACCAGACGATCACTCACGGCACACTAGTGTGCCGTGGAACAGCAGTTGGGAAACACTGGTGTAAGGTTTGTAATATTGTGTGTGTGTGTGTGTGTGTGTGTGTGTGTATATATATATATGAATTATCATTAAAAAAATTAAAAAGAGAGATGAAGACAAGATGATAATGATAATAATTAATAGCAGCAGCAGTAGAAGTAGTAGTAGTAATAATAGTGGCAAATATATGGAGTAAAAAGAAAATAAGAGATGAAAGCAGGATGATAATGATAATAATTAATGTAATAATAATAACAGTGGCATAGTAAAGGTAAGGTTTCCCCCTGACATTAAGTCTAGTTGTGTCTGACTCTGGGGGGTGCTGCTCATCTCCATTTCTAAGCCAAAGAGCTGGTGCTGTCCATAGACACCTCCAGGGTCATGTGGCTGGCATGACTGCATGGAGTACCGTTATCTTCCTACCAAGGTGGTACCTATTTATCTGCTCACATTTGTATGTTGTCAAACTGCTAGGTTGGCAGAAGCTGGGCCTAACAGCAAGGGCTCACCCCGCTCCCAGGATTTGAACCGCCGACCTTTCAATCAGCAAGTTCAGCAGCTCTGCAGTTGAACCTGCTGCACCATCAGAGGGCATAATAGTGGCATAAATAAATAAAATAAGCGATGAAAGCAGGATGATAATGATAATAATGATGGTGATAATATAATAATAATGGCATATAAACGAAGTACTATAAAAATAGGATATAAAATAAAAATAGGATTATAAAGATAATAATGATAGTGGCATATAATAAATGGAGTAAATAAAGAAAATAAGAGATAAAAGTAGGATGATAATTTTTTTTGCAAAACTGAAACGCTTTTGTCAACCCATTAGATCCTAATTTAAGGAGAAAAGTGGCATTTAAATGGAGTAAATAAAACAAGAAGCGGGTTGGTCTTTTGGTTTTCCATTGTTGGCAATTTTTGGCAGTTCCCCGAAGGTCCTTCATTGCCAAACTGGCCCTTGGACCTTCCCAAATTAGAAAATTCTGCCTCTTAAAAGACGAGGTATAAAGAAAGGGAAGCTGCTGCAGCAACCTATTCTGGGGAAAACCCCATAAGAAGATCCCTTTCAATGAGGGTTTTCCCTTCCCGTTTCATCCAAATCTGACACAACTGTAATTTGGACAGATGCTTTCGGCAACTTTTGGGAAGAGAGGCTTCTAATTACATGGGAGGGTTTAACCCATTGCTTGGCATAAGGGCAGCTTGAAGCATCTCTGTGCTGCTTTTAAGGGGGCAAAATTTGCATATTATTTAACATCTACATGCGGCCACTTGCCAAATTGGTGCGGAGCTTTGGTTTGGAGTGTCACCAGTATGCTGATGACACCCAGCTGGTGCTGAGGATGGCCGGCCGGCCGGCCGGAAACTGTACCCGATTGTTTCCAACTATGCCTTGAAGCCGTGACTGGTTGGCTACGAGCCAGCCGGTTGAGAGTGAATCCATAGAAGACGGAGATCCTTTGGCTGGGGCACCCAGGGAGATGTGGGCTCCGGCTGCCTACTCTGGACAGCGAGGCACTACGCCCGTCGTCCTTAGTAAAGAGTTTTATACTTCATTGTTTTATTGTGTTGCTGTTGTAGTTCGATATGCTGTAAACCGTCCTGAGCCAATCTGAAAGGACGGTATAGAAATCGAAATAATTAATTAATAAATAAATATTGGTGTATCAAATGAGTGTTTCTGGCCAATTGTGGCTCATGGTCCATAGGCCGTCACACCAGGTCCGTTTAAAATTAAAACTGGCAGGTGTGTTGTCCTTTCTACCTGATGGACTGCAGAGCGCTTGCTGAAAAAGCTAGGTGGTCTGGCAACCCAAAAATACACTCCAAATTAAAGTTGAAAATCAAACAGTTTATTCAATAACAAAGTCTTTGCAGGACTTTGCACAGCTTAATGGTTGCAAACAAAAAGGAAGACTGGAAATGCCTTGTGTTGTTGCTCAGAAGATTCCTACTGCTTCCCTTTGGATGGCAGGAAACCCGATATTTCCCACCCTGGTCCTAGGTGTTTGGTTGAAGGAACCACTCCTTCCCCCCTCTAAACCTAAGACCAGTCCAAAGGTGACCTAAAGCTGGGCTGGTAACCAGATGTCTATCCTATACAGCATGCAAAGCCAGTCTCTGCAAGGTACCATAAACCTATCTGGCTCCAGCACTCCCCCAGCTAATGGTCAAGCAAATAGCAATCAGCAGGTCAGCATGCAGGTTAGCACCCATGTAAGCACCCAGGTAAGCACCCAGTACTTACGGTGACCCTTTCGGAGCCAATCCTGGCTGGCCAAAAACACATCTGCATTCCTTCCCTCTCTGAAAGGAACTGAAACACTTTCTAAAATGGAGGCCAATCCCCAGGAAGAAAAAGGGGCGGACACCAACTAAAAAGATACATTTGCAGAGCTTTAGGTGGCAAATTCTGCACAAGGCTGCAACCTTGCTAATAATTAACAGGCAAGGTGTCAGTGTGCCTGGAACAGTCCCAGGAAAGATGCAAAAGGAAAAATGCTGCCTTTTTAAAACCAAACTATGGGGCTATGCATATGAAACGTCTGGAGGACGGAACAGTCCATATATGGAGATCTTTTTGCATCAATTTGGAGGCTGAAAACCGACCCAAAGTACCCCAAACTGGCTGCAAATGTGGCTGTTCATTCCCTCCAACCAAAATCATCATTCCAAAAGAGTCCAAAATGACATTTTCCCCACAGATGAATAAACACACCGCCCCTTTTATTCACTCGTTGCAAAAACGTCTCAGGTATCCACCATAAAGGCCCATGCCGTATATAAACGAAGGCTCATTTCCTCAACATGTCAGTGCATAAATACAAAAAACAATCGGATCCATCAAAATATCCCTTGCATCACAACCTATGGAAGGCTGTTGTTCATTTTTCAGAGAGAGAGAGAGAGAGAGAGAGAGAGAGAGAGAGAGCACATCTCATAAACTAGGTATTTGTCCTTTGTGCACAAGAAGCATCCCTAGGAAGGAAGTGTCTCATTTATGTGTTTCCAAGATGCGTTAAAGACTAAAGTTGGCACTGATATCATGAATGCATCTAAAGGTGATTGATGTTGCTTGGAGGTGGTGGCCAAACAACTCCAAGGATTTTTGGATGATACTGATTTTCTAGATCCATTTCAATCCGACTTCAGGCTGGGACATGGGGCAGAAATAATAATAATAATAATAATAATACACTTTATTTATATCCCGCTCTTCTCACCCCAAAGGGGACTCAGGGTACACATACTTAGCAGACAATTCCTGCCATTTCCACATACACACATATAGACGAACAGAGGCAAACTCTGGCCACCAGGGGGAGCTGACGCACTCCTCATCTCTCAGCGTTCCCAGCGTCCCTTGTTGTTCCTTCCGCATTCCTCAGCGTTCCTGGAGTGCTTTAATGGCCTCATAATTCAGTCAAAATTTGCCTCCCCACTTAATGTGGTACCTTTATCTCCTACTTGACAGATGCAACTGTCTTTCAGGCTGCAAAGGTCAACAGCAGGCTACACTTAAAGGTCGAGCACCCACCTTGACCCGGGCAGGCCTTGAACTCATGACCTACTGGTCAGAGAGATCTTATGCAGCTGACACTTTCCGGTAATGTGGCAGCTGCGCCACATTACCGGAAATGGCTTTGGTCACATTGGTGGATGATCTACGGCAGTGGTTCCCAACCAGTGGTCCACAAGAACGGAAATATGGTCCATGGCGTCACCATTAATACACCTTTGCCTCGAAACCACGTGGTAACAAGAGCGACTGGTCTCGTGAAACCCTCTTATGGTCCTGAGGCAACTGGGATGCCGGGAGAGGAGAGATTGACTACTCATGAAAGATTCCTACTACCACATCAGCTCTAGATTATGAAATAGCTCTAGATTATATTCTGTGGGTGAGAAGATGGTGACTACTGGATGACATATGTTCTGTATCAGAAACTAGAGCTGATGTGGTCTATCCAGTGTAATTTTCTGACTCAGTACCCCAAATCACCAAACCAAATCTAAAGTTGACCAAAAACTGATTCGTAACCCTTTTGGTGCTAATGTTGGAGAATGGTCTCTGGTCAAAGTGGACCCTGGTCAAAAAAAGGTTGGGAACCAATGAACTATGGGGAGAGCTGGAAAGCGGGAGTGTGACCCTGTTGGTCCTTCTAGATTCCTCAGCAGCTTTCAATACCATTGACCATGGGTTCCTTCTGAAGCAACTAGCTGGGATGGGACTAGGAGGCACTACTTACAGGCCCCTTCCAGAAGGTGGTGTTGGGGGAGTCCTGCTCGGCCCCTGGACCTGTGGATCGTCAGGCCCGGATTAACCCCTTTTGACGCCCTAGGCCACACTTTGAAATTACGCCCCCAAACCAACCTCTACCACACACCCCACCTCCTCCCCCTTGCTGCGCCGCGCGCCCTCCTTCCTTGGGTCAAGGAAGGAGGGCGGGAGGAGGCGGAGGGAAGCTGTGCCCCTGGGGCCGCTGCCGGGCATGCGCAGCAGGAAGGCGTGAGCGCCTCTGCCTCCTCCACCATATTCCTGGGTGCCGCGCATGCGCAGCAGTGGCTTCGCTTCTTCCTCCTCGCGCCCTCCTTCCTTGACAAGGGGCGGGGGCGATGGCGATGGGGGGGACAGCATTCCCTCCTCCCCCAGCCCCTCGCAGCGTTCCCCCCCCCTCCGAGAGAGAGAGAGTCATCTCCATGCCGCGCGTTGCGGTTTTGTTTCAACATATTTTTTTGTGGTCCGCGTGAACTGCGCCCCCCTTTGCTTGCGCCCCTAGGCCATGGCCTAGGGTGGCCTTATGGGTAATCCGGGCCTGTGGATCGTGGAGTCCCACACGGCTCCTCTTTATCCCCAATGTTATTCAACATCTACATGAAACTGCTGGGAGAGACCATCTGGAGTTTTGGAGTTCGATCCCATCTATACACGGGTGATGCCCAACTCTATTACTCTTTTTCATCGGATGCCAAGGGAGCAGTCCCACACCTGAACCATTGCCTGAGGTCAGTAATGGACTGGATGAGGGTAAACAAACTAAAGCTCAATCCAGATAAGATGGATCTGGGAATAGGGTTACAACTTGAGCTAGACCGAGTTACATTCCCCCCTGGAATCACAAGTTCAGTCCAGGTTACTGGAGACAACGTGTCCAACACTACAGACCAGATAGACCTTTAAGGTCCAGCAAGGAGACCCTCATATCCACACAACCCAGGGCCAACTTGCATTTAAAATCTACTAGAGAAGGCATGCTTTTGGGAGTGGCTCCGAAGCTAAGGAACGCACTGCCGGAAGAAGTCAGATCGGCTCCCATCCTGATGTCATTCGGAAAAGGTGCGAAGACTCTTCTGTTTGAAATAGCCTCTAACTAAGAACTTTATGGTCATATGGGGAACTTTAAACTGATTGTAACTAGATAGATAGATAGACACACACACACACACTGTTCATTTTGGGTGACATAACTCAAAATCCAGTGGACATATTGCCGCCAAATTTGGCCAGAAGACACATACTAACCCAAGGAGTGACTATCATTAAAAAAAAATGTCATTTGAGAGTTGTAATTGCTGGGATTTATAGTTTATCATCAATCAAAGAGCATTCTGAACTCTGCCAGTGATGGAACTGAAACAAACTTGGCGCACAGGACTCTCATGACCAACAGAAAACACTAGAAGGGTTTGGTAGGAATTGACCTTGAGTTTTGGAGTTGTAGTTCACCTACATCCAGAGAGCACTGTGGACAATGAAGGATCTAGAGTAGGCCAAACTTGGCTCGAATACTCCATATGCCCAATTATCAACATAGATGGAGCTTGGGGGAAATAGACCTTTGACATTTGGGAGTTGTAATTACTGGGATTTATAGTTCACCTACAATCAAAGAGCATTCTGAACCCCACCAAGGATAGAATTGGGCCAAACTTCCCACTCAGAACCCCCATGACCAACAGAAAATACTGTGTTTTCTGGTAGTCTTCGGTGACCCTTCTGACACTCCCTCACAACCCCCACCAGGGGTCCCGATCCCCAAGTTGAGAAATTCTGCCTTAAGGCCATTGAGTCCAACTCCCTTCACCAGGGTAAGAAAACATAACCAAAGCCCTCCTGACAAAGAGTCATCCAGCCATAGATATAGATATGATTCATACACACACACACACACACACGTATGTATATGACAGATATAGTACCATAGATTTGAAAGGGACCCATAAAGAAAGATAATTATATGTTGCATGTTCCAGAGTAGGCAAACCAGACAATCTCCACATCAACACTGAAAAAGAAACAACAAGAAATACTGTTTACCCACAAGCATAAAGGAATTACATATATTAGAAAGCAATTCTTTCTCATTATTTTATTTTCCAAATCACCAAACTGGGCCACAACAATGCCTGGTAGGGGACAGCTATGTGTTTATAACAGTGTTTTTCAACCTTTTTTGAGCCGCAGCACATTTTTTACATTTACCAAATCCTGGGGCACACCACCAACCAAAATGACAAAAAATGCCACTCTAACACAGTAATACATATAGTTAATATGTTTTTAAATGTATTTATACACTCAGTGTGAAAACTGGGCCTGTTTCGATGATCACAACATAGATATGCTGGCAGGAATGGCAGAAAAACACAAACTTCCCACACAGAACTCCCATAACCAAGAGAAAATGCTATAAGAGTTTGGTGGGCATTGACCTTGAGTATTGGAGTTGTAGTTCACCTATATCCAGAGAGCACTGTGGACTGAAACAATGTTGGATCAGGACCAAACTTGGCATGAATACTCAATATGCCCAAATGTGAACACAGATGGAGTTTGTGGAAAATAGACCTTGGACATTTGGGAGTTACAGTTTCTGGGATTGATTGTTAACACACAATCAAAGAGCATCCTGAACTCTTGCAACAATGGAATTGAACCAAACTTGGCATATTGAACTCTCATTCCCAACAGAAAGTACTGAAAGGGTTTGCTTGGGAATTGACCTTGAGTTTGGAAGTTGTAGTTCACCTACACCCAGAGAGCACTGTGGACTCAAACAATGTTATGTTATGTTGTTGTTTGTTTTCTATCCAGAATCACAATATTGGAAGAAGGCTCACCACTTTAAGGTCCCTAAAACAGGCATGGGAAAACTTCGGCCCTCTGGGTGCCTGAACTGGGACTCAACTCCCACCATTCCTAACAGCCTGAGGCCCTTTCCTGCTTAAATGGCTGAGGGGGAAAAAAGTAAAAGAGCCTGACGCTGCCAGGAATGGTGGGAGTTGGAGTCCAAAACACCTAGAAGGTCCAAGTTTGCCCATGCCAGCTTTCGACAGAGACCTCTTCCTCCCCCCAGAGAGCACTCAACAATGATCGCACCCTTTCTTCCCCCTCCTGCCGAACACTTACTTTTTCTTCTACACTGCTGCTATTGCTGCCATTTTGATCCGAGGGGGCAGAGTGAGCGTGTTCAGGAGGGAAGGGGGGAGGGAGGAAGACGTGACCATAATAAATATTTGTTTTCTGATGGTGGCGCTACTGCGCAAACTCGCCCCAGAGCAAAGCGAGGCAAAGCGAGCAGAGCGAGGCTGGGAAGAAGAGAGCCTGAGTGGAGAAGAAAAGTGTTTGGCAGGAGGGGGAAGAAAGGGTCTTGGAGGTTCCAATTTCCCACGGCACACCTGATGATCGCTCACGGCACACTAGTGTGCCACAGCACACTGGTTGGGAAACACTGGTTTATAATATGGATGATGCTATGGAGCATTCTTGGAACTTTTATGATCTGTTTTTAGCTTTGGTTTTATGTTGCGATGTATATTTTAAGATGATGTGAACCACCTTGAGTCTGCCTGGAGAAAGGACGCATAGAAAGCTCCTAAATAAATACTGTACATACATACATAATTGAGCAACTACAATGCCCAGAATCCTCCCAGCTAGCTGGTTATGGGATATTGGGAGCGAGAGTCCTGACATGATTTTGTTCTTATCCCTTGGAGGAGATACTATCTTCCAAATTCCTGCTCAGTGTCTCTGGCTGAGTGCCAGGCCTTCAAAGATCTACAACGAAGAGAGATTTTGGGGAAATGGGTTTTGCAGAACAGTGCGAAGGATTGCTGGAAGGAGTTGCATCTGATGAGACGATGCCGCCTCCCCGGAGCTTCTTCCCTTTCGCCCAAATTACAGGAAGACGGAGAACGTCATGTCTGCCCTCAGAAGGCATTTACGGCTCCAAAGAGTTTGGAGACCTGATGCCAACTTCCCTGAGGCACCTGTCAACCGTCGGAAGGATCCTGGCCCTGTCAATCAGCCCAGGATGAAGCAACCAGGAAGTGGAATGTATGAAACACATTCTATTGTCCTGCAGCTTTTGCAACACATTACACTATGCAACACACATTTTTGTTCCTAAGTTATAAATGTCATTCCTTAATAGGTTCTATCACTAAAAACATGGGGAAAGTCTATTAAACTGCACAAACTTTTGTTTTTGCGGAATGGACATCATGCAGCACATTTTGCTACAGTTTTTCAAGATATCTTATCATCAAGTCTCGACCAATCCAACATCGTTTGTGACACAGAAACGATGTTTCTGGAGTGGAACAACTACTTGCAAAATATGGACTGCACAATCAAATAGGAAATAACACTTTTATACCAGCAACAGATTTTTTTTTATGTGTTACATAGGGCAGTGTTTCCCAACCTTTTATGAGCCGCGGCACACTTTTAACATTAAAAAAATACGGGGGCACACCACCAACCAAAATGACACAAAATGACACTCTAACACAGTAAAGAATGGCTGGGGTTGGTGGCCTGCTGGGAGCAGCTGCTGGGAGTGCCGAAGCCGGGGAGGGGGCGGAGCCAGGCTGCGCCATGCCCCACCCCCTACCCCCGGCTTCACCTCTCCCAGCAGCTGCTCCAGCCTTGAGGGGGCAGTGCCAAGCCAGCGGTGCCAGAGCCAGCACAATGCTGGCTTGGCACTGTCCCCTCAAGGCTGGAGCAGCTGCTGGGAGTGCCAAAGCTGGGGGAGGGGGCAGAGCCAGGCCATGCCATGCCCCCCCCCTCCCCCCGACATCAGCTCTCCTACAGGCCGTGCCATGCCTCTCCCCCTCCCCAGCTTCAGCTCTCCTATAGGCCGTGCCATGCCCTCCCCAGCGTCAGCTCTCCTACAGGCCGCGCCATGCCCCGCCCCTCCCCAGTTTCAGCTCTCCTACAGAGGAGGAGCATGAGCGGTGGATGGGCTTTAGTGGGCGGGGGGCCTCCCACGCGGCTTCAGTGAGCGAGGGCGAGAGTCATGGTGGGAGTCATGGCGGATTGGAGGCTGGCTGGGGAACGGCCGAAGGAGGCGGCGCCCTGGTCCCTTCTTCTTCTTTTTCTCCCACTGCCTGGCCCTTCCTCCTCCCCCCAAGCAGCAGGAGTTCAGCAGGAGGGGGGAGGAAGGGGGGCAGAGAGCTTTTCTCGTAGCACAGCAGGAGGTCCATCACGGCACACTAGTGTGCCACGGCACACTGGTTGAGAAAGACTGACATAGGGTATCTTCATTTCGTGCCAAAGCCGGGAGGGGCAGAGCCAGGCCGCGCCATGCCCCGCCCCTCCCGCAGCTTCAGCTCTCCCAGGCCGCGCCATGCCCCGCCCTCCCCAGCTTCAGCTCTCCTACAGAGGAGGAGCATGAGCAGTGAACGGGCTTCAGTGGGCGGGGCTCCTCCTCCACGCGGCTTCAGCGAGCGAGGACGAGAGTCATGGTGGGAGTCATGGCGGATTGGTTTTGGGTGGGGAATGGCTGAAGGAGGCAGCGCCTTGGTCCAGTTTTTCAAGATATCTTATCCACTGCCTGGCAATCCAACATCCCTTGTGACCCAAAAGCAGGGGTTTCTGGAGGGGAACAACTACTTAAAATATGGACTGCACAAGCAAATAGGAAATAAGTCACGGCACCAGCAACAGATTTTTTTTTTATGTGTTACATAGGGTTATCTGAGAAAGACTGCCCTAGAACAGTGTTTCCCAACCAGTGTGCCACGGCACACTGGTGTGCTGTGAGCGATCATCAGGCATGCCGTGGGAAATTGGAACCTCCAATACCCTTTCTTCCCCCTCCTGCCGAACACTTTTTCTTCTCCACTCGGGCTCCCTTCTTCCCAGCCTCGCTCTGCTCGCTTTGCCTCGCTTTGCTCTGGGGCAAGTCTGCACAGTATCGCCCACACGGGTCACATCTTCCTCCCTCCCCCTCCTGAACACGCTCACGCTGCCCCCTTGGATCAAAATTGGCAGTGTAGAAGAAAAAGTAAATGTTTGGCATGAGAGGGACGAAAGGGCGCGAAGGGGAAGGGGGAGGAAGAGGCCTCTGTCGAAAGCTGGCACGGGCAAACTTGGACCTTCCAGGTGTTTTGGACTCCAACTCCCACCATTCCTAGCAGCCTCAGGCTCTTTTCCTTTTTCCCGCAGCCACTTAAGCAGGGCCTCAAAGGAATGGGGGAGTTGAAGTCCCAGAGTTTTCCCATGCCTGTTTTAGGGACCTTAAAGTGGTGAGCCTCCTTCCAACATTGTGATTCTAGATAGAAAACAAACAACAACATAACAGTGTTTTAGTCCACAGTGCTCTCTGGGTGTAGGTGGACTACAACTTCCAAACTCAAGATCAATTCCCAAGCAAACCCTTTCAGCACTTTCTGTTGGTAATGAGAGTTCAATGTGCCAAGTTTGGTTCAATTCCATTGTTGCAAGAGTTTAGGATGCTCTTTGTTTGTGTGCTAACTATAAATTGAGCAAGACCTTCATGTGTGTCTCTCTGCCAATCCTGCCCAGGTTTCACACTGAGTGTACAAATACTTTTAAAAACATATTAACTATATGTATTACTGTGTTAGAGTGTCATTTTGTGTCATTTTGGTTGGTGGTGTGCCCCAGGATTTTGTCAATGTAAAAAATGTACCGCGGCTCAAAAAAGGTTGAAAAGCACTGCCCTAGAAGTATAGTATAGAGTTGCATTACAGCAGTAGTTCTCAACCTTCCTAATGCTGTGGCCCCTTAAGACAGTTCCTCAGGTTGTGGTGACCCCCAACCATAAAATTATTTCCGTTGCTACTTCGGAACTGTAATTTTGCCACTGTTACAGAGTACGAAGTCTGGGCGGCCCTCCATCCTCAGCACAAGCTGAGTAGTTGGCCCAGTAGTTTTTTTTGTTTTTAAGGTACTTACGACGGCATCTCTCTTTTTATATATTAAGATTAGAATAGTTAGAATTCCTGGATTTCTCAACCTTTTCATATGCATTTCATTCTGTTTGGAGGAGAAGGAGGCTTTTTGAAACGAACCAGGTCGGTCGGTCGGTCTTCACCCAGACAGTTTAATTGTCTGCTCTTTTGCTTCCTTCTGCGCCTTAGATCAGGAGAAACTTGAAGCTGAATGCTCTGCCAGAGAATTCTGTAAACCCTGACAAGAATTAGAAATCATTGTGCAGCGCGTCGCAGGTTAGGAGACCAAGGCGCGTGCGAAGCCTGCTTCCAAAGGCAGCACACCTGCTAAAAAGATTCAGGGTTTTCCATCAATTGCATGACATAAGCCGCAGTGCCTGATGCAAGACTATTATACTGACAGTTGCATCATGAAAAGAGCCAAAGCGTGTACTTCTTTTCTTTCTTTTTCTTTTTGCAAAGGAGCAGGGAGCCAATTGCACTAAATCAGGGAAGAATGAGCTTCGGCTGACGATCTGGAAAGACAAGGATGAGCTCATGCGCTGGATGGCGTTCAGAGGGGAGCGCATTCGGTCATTCTGTGGCTTTCTTTCCATACTTTCCACTGCTATTGAAAGACACCCTCGCCCCCAAATGAGTAGCATTGGAGGAAGAGGAAATCAGAACCTGTGGTGCATCTACACCAGTGTTTCCCAACCTTTTTTGAGCCGCGGCACACTTTTTACATTTGCAAAATCCTGGGGCACACCACCAACCAAAATGACACAAAATGACACTCTCACACAGTAATACATATAGTTAATATGTTTTAAAATGTATTTATACACTCAGTGTGAAATCTGGGCCTGTTTCGATGAACACAACATAGATATCCTGGCAGGAATGGCAGAAAGACACAAACTTCCCACACAGAACTCCCATAACCAAGAGAAAATGCTATAAGAGTTTGGTGGGCATCGACCTTGAGTTTTGGAGTTGTAGTTCACCTATATCCAGAGAGCACTGTGGACTCAAACAATGTTGGATCAGGACCAAAGTTGGCATGAATACTCAATATGCCCAAATATGAACACAGATGGAGTTCAGGGGAAATAGACCTTGACATTTGGGAGTTGTAGTTGCTGGGATTTATAGTTCCCCTACAATCAAAGAGCATTCTGAACCCCACCAATGACAGAACTGGGCCAAACTTCCCACACAGAACCCCCGGGAGGCAAGAGGAGGTCTCTACTTGGGGAAAGGGAGGCGGGCCTTCCCAATGAATGGAGAGGGAGAGACCAAGTAGACAACGGGTGGGGTTTTTTTTGGGTAATTTTGCGCCTTTATAGAAGTAGGTTTCTTAGGGTTTTTATACTTCAACACACTAGACCCCCCCCCCCCCCCCAGGTTCCAATTTCCCACGGCACACCTGATGATCGCTCACGGCACACTAGTGTGCCCCGGCACACTGGTTGAGAAACACTGATCTACACAATAGAACCCCCTTCTGCCATGCAGGAAAAGCACAATCAAAGCACCCCGGACAGATGATAATAATGATAATGATAATAATAGAATCTTAGTGTTGGAAGAGACTCCCAAATGCCATCCAGGCCAAACCCTCTTCCATGCCTCAAACTAGATCCATTCTTATGACACCCATTGAGGCTGCCATCGCCCTAAAGCAGTGTTTCCCAACCTTTTTTGAGCCGCGGCACGCTTTTAACATTAAAAAAATCCGGGGGCACACCACCAACAAAATGACACAAAATGACACTCTAACACAGTATAGAACGGCTGGGGGATGGTGGCCTGCTGGGAGCAGCTGCTGGGAGTGCCAAAGTCGGGGAGGGGGAGGAGCCAGGCCGCACCATGCCCCATCCCCTCCCCCCGGCTTCAGCTCTCCCGCAGCTTCTCCAGCCTTGAGGGGGCAGTGCCAAGCCAGCGGTGGCAGAGCCAGCACAATGCTGGCTTGGCACTGCCCCCTCAAGGCTGGAGAAGTTGTGGGAGAACTGAAGTCGAGGACCGGGGCCGCGCCAGGCCGCGCCTTGCCCCCCCCAGCTTCAGCTCTCCCACAGCTTCTCCAGCCTTGAGGGGCAATGCCAAGCCAGCGGTGGCAGAGCCAGCACAATGCTGGCTTGGCACTGCCCCCTCAAGGCTGGAGAAGTTGTGGGAGAACTGAAGCCGGGGGAGGGGGCCGAGCCAGGCCGCGCCTTGCCCCCCCCCAGCTTCAGCTCTCCCACAGCTTCTCCAGCCTTGAGGGGGCAATGCCAAGCCAGCGGTGGCAGAGCCCGCACAATGCTGGCTTGGCACTGCCCTCAAGGCTGGAGAAGTTGTGGGAGAACTGAAGTCGAGGAAGGGGGCCGAGCCAGGCCGCGCCTTGCCCCCCCCAGCTTCAGCTCTCCCGCAGCTTCTCCAGCCTTGAGGGGGCAATGCCAAGTCAGCGGTGGCAGAGCCAGCACAATGCCAGCTTGGCACTGTCCCGTCAAGGCTGGAGAAGCTGTGGGAGAGCGGAAGCCGGGGGAGGGGGCAGAGCCAGGCCACGCCATGCCCTGCCCCTCCCCCAGCTTCCTCCTCCATGCGGCTTCAGCGAGCGAGGGGCGAGAGTCATGGCGGGAGTCATGGCGGATTGGAGGCTGGCTGGGGAAACGGCTGAAGGAGGCGGCGCCCTGGCCCCTTCTTTTTCTTCGCTGCCGCCCGGCCCTTCCTCCTCCTCCCCCAAGCAGCAGGAGTTTGGCAGGAGGAGGGGGGAAGGAAGGGGGGCAGAGAGCCTTTCTCGTGGCACAGCAGGAGGTCCATCATGGCACACTACTGTGCTGCGTCACAGTGGTTGGGAAACACTGCCCTAAAGCACCCATTTTGTATCTAGACTAACACCACTGTGTCTACCAAAGCCAGGACATTCAGACCCTTATTGAATGCCAAATCTTCATAGAATCATAGAATAATAGTGTTGGAGGAGACCACGTTGGCCATCCAGCCCAACCCCCTTTTGCTAGGCAGGAAAAGCACACTCAAAGCGTCCGATACAGAAGACCAACCAGCCCCTGCTTCATCATCACCACCATCATCATAGAATCATAGAGTTGAAAATGACCCCCAAAGGCCATTCATCATCAACTAACTCCCTTCTTTCTGCCAGGCAAGAAAAGCACAATCAAAGCCCTCCCGACAGATGGCTATGCAACTTACTTACCATGCAACCTCATAGACATTAGCGGGTTTATTGAGAATTCGGGCTATAGAATTTATTTATTTACTTTTTTAATATTCCGCTCACCCTGAAGGGGACTCAGAGCGGATTACAGTACACATACTTGCAGAAAATCTCTGCAGTTCAACATATATAGACAACATATATGACATACTGTATTTAGACATATATAAACGAACAGAGGCAAACTTCTGGCCACCAGGGGGAGCTGACACACTCCTCATCTCTCTCAGCGTTTTTCAGCGTCCCTTTGTTGTTGTTCCGCATTCCTCAGCGATTCCTGGAGTTCTTTAATGGCCTCATAAATCAGTCAAAATTTGCCTCCCCACTGAATGTGGTACCTTTATCTCCTACTTGACAGATGCAACTGTCTTTCGGGCTGCAAAGGTCGACAGCAGGCTACACTTAAGGCCGAGCACCCACCTCGACCCGGGAAGACGTCGAACTCATGACCTACTGGTCAGAGAGATCTTATGCAGCTGACACTTAGCTAGCTGAGCTACATTCCCGGTAGAATCAAAGGCTCCTCAAGTTGGAAGGGACCCCCAAAGGCCATCCAATCCCATTTTTTCTGCCATCAGGCAGGAAAAGCCTAATCAAAGCCCTGCCAACAGGTGGCCATCCAGCCTCTCTCCAATGCAGCACGATGCCTTTGTAACTGCCGTGACTCAATGTTAAGGGATAATGGGAGTTGGAGTTGGTATGACATAACATACAGTAGATGGTTCATGTAGCAGAAAGGACTTTCAAGGAGGTGTATATTTTATATGATGTTCAATCATACGTGTGTGTGTGTGCATGTGTGTGTGTGTGTATACACACACAGAGAGCATTGCTTGGGTGTCAGAGGGCCCCACCTGGCTGCTTTCTCCCTTCTCTGAGAAGACCTTCTCTTACAATGTCTCAGTGGCAACATTCTGCCCCTCTGATTAGCTCCAACAGCATCTTCTTGTTGATGCTCTAGCACAGGGCTGTCCAACTGGCGGCCCGGGGGCCGTACACGGCCCCCAGCCTGTTGGACACGGCCCCCGCTATGCCCCCGGCCGCCATTTTTTAAAAAAAATTCTAGTTTTTTTTTTAAAAAATGGCGGCCGGGGGAGGGGGAGGCGGGCAGGAGAAGGAAGGGAGCCAGCTCCTCCTCCTTGCCTTGCCCTCCGTCCTCTCTCCGCCCCGCCGCTGCGATCCGGTTCGCAGCGGCGGGCGGGAGGGAGGGAAGAGGAGGAATCCTCCTTCCTCCTCCTCCTCCTCCTTCCTGGCGCCGCTGCTGTCCCGATCGCCGTGGCGCCGGGGAAGGAGGAGGAATCCTCCCTCCCGCCTTCTCCTTCCCCGGAGCCGCGGCGATTGGGACACAGGCGGCATCGGGAAGGGCGGGAGGGAGCGAGGGGGCAGGCCTTCCAGGGAGGCCTGCGGGAGAGTTTTCGCCCGGCTCTCGCGTCCCTCTGACCAGGTCAGAGGGACACGAGAGCCGGGCGAAAATCCTCCCGCAAGCCTGGATGGCTCACAGGGGAAGCGAGCGCCCGGTTCTCGCTTCCCCCGCGCGAAGGCGGGAGGGAGCGAGGGGCAGGCCTTCCAGGGAGGCCTGCGGGAGAGTTCGCCCGCTCTCGCGTCCCTCTGACCAGGTCAGAGGGACACGAGCCGGGCGAAAATCCTCCCGCAAGCCTGATGGCTCGCGGGGGAAGCGAGCGCCCGGTTCTCGCTTCCCCCGCGGGAAGGGCGGGAGGGGCGAGGGGGCAGGCCTTCCAGGGAGGCCTGCGGGAGAGTTTTCGCCCGGCTCTCGCGTCCCTCTGACCAGGTCAGAGGGCCACGAGAGCCGGGCTAAAATCCTCCCGCAAGCCTGGATGGCTCGCGGGGAAGCGGCGCCCGGTTCTCGCTTCCCCCGGGGAAGGGGCGGGAGGGAGCGAGGGGCAGGCCTTCCAGGGAGGCCTGCGGGAGAGTGGCCGCCCGGCTCTCGCGTCCCTCTGACCAGGTCAGAGGGACACGAGAGCCGGGTGAAAATCCTCCCGCAAGCCTGGATGGCTCGCGGGGGAAGCGAGCGCCCGGTTCTCGCTTTCCCCGCGAGCCATCCAGGCCTGCGGGCGAGGGGGCAGAGCCGCGGAAGCTTCCTCGCGACTTCCCTCCCAAAGCGTCACAACAGCCTAGGAAGTGGGCGAAATCGCCCATTTCCAAGGCTATTGTGACGCTTTGGGAGAGGGGGCGGAGCCGCATGGCCGGGGGCGTGGCCGGGGTGTGGCCGGGGGCGTGGCCACTCGGCCCCCAGGTGATCGGCCCCCAGAAAGTCCGGCCCTTGGGTCGGCAGAAGTTGGACAGCACTGCACTAGCACTCTTCCGTTGATTACCTCTCCCCCTGAAGCAGCATTTCTATCTATATACCGCCCTCCTGTGGTTGCTTCTGAGCATTACATACATCTACATTTTGGGGGCCCTGCTCCCAAAAGGGGCCAATTTTCCAGTCGAAACCATGCTGGTATTTTAAGTTGGGCAACAGAGATTACGTGTGTCAGCTTTCATCTAGATCCGTCGAGCCTTTGTCGGCCCAACAAGCCCACAAACCAACCCACAGACATATGTACACACTGACTTTCATACATATCGCTGTACTCTCTCACGCACTTTGTGTATTTATCTGAACTTTTGCTTAATTCTTGTTTGAACTTTTTGAAACGATACTGCCTTTTGTCAATGTTTAAGAGCTGCCTTGACTGCTGTATATATATACTTTAACTCTCTCTCTCTCTCTATATATATATATATATAAATAAATCAATGCTGCATTTGGAACTATATTTGCATTTACAGTCCCTGGCTTCGACTGAGATCCCATCCAAGAGGCTGAAGCGATTTCAAATTCTTCTTTGGATATTTGGTGGGCGGCCAGGAACGGGAACGGCTCTGCTTGAGTTATACCAGCCTATCTTTCTTTTTTTTCGCACATTCTTTCCCCAATTTGCTTCTTTTCAGCAGCTTTTCTTTCCTCCCGCTTGCAGTTCTTCTTTTCCTTTTTTTTTTTTTGGAACGTCTATTCATTGCAATGACTGACGGTCATCTGGTTTTCCCTTTAGCATCATGTTGTGGTTTGGCTTCTGGGGCTTTGACGTTTCGCAACCCTTCCTTCTGCCAATTTTTAGGGCCAGGAGGGCTGTCCGTTCGTCCCTTCGTCCTTCTCTTTTGCAGCATTTCTTTCGTGACTCACATCGTAACCAATATGAGTCATTGTGGCTTTACAGCAGCATTTTTTTTTTTGCTTTTTGATTTATTATTTGCCTTTGTAGGTTGTGGGAAAAAAGGGGGGAAATGATGTTGAGCCACTTTCTGGGAGGCATTGCATTTCAGGCTCCCCGTGGATGTCTACCATTTGCTCCTTAGTTTTATTAAACTAGTTATAACATGCCCGGTATCCGAAGAAAACCAGTTGACATCACTGAGCCATTAAAAAACTTTATATCCTCCCTGGAACTCCTGAGCAATTTTAAAGTCAAGTAATATGAAAAGTTAAAGGAGGGTGCATCTACACCAGGGGTCCTTAAACAATGGCCCATGGGACAAATATGGCCCAGGAAGATCATGTACCCGGCCCCTGATATAGCTGCCATTTGTGGCCTTGCTGCCACTGCTGGGCACACTCTTCCCGCTGCGGAAGAAAGGAAGGAGAGAGAGAAAAGGAAAAAAGCGAGGGAAGGAGGGAGGGAATTATTGGGGAAGACATAAAGGGAGAAAAAGAGAAAGTGGGAAAGGAAGGAAGGAAGGAAGGAAGGAGAGAGAAAGAAAAAGGAAAGATGGAAATGAGGGAGGGAGAAGTAGAGGAAGGAAGGAAGGAAGGAAGGAAGGAAGGAAGGAAGGAAGGAAGGAAGGAAGGAAGGAAGGAAGAAGATGGCTCTCCTTCCTCCTACCCCGTCATACATCACAGAGAATCATTTCACCTAGCAAAACCTAATCCTTTACCTAGCAACAGCATATCTGCTGGCAACAGAGGGCCACTTCACCTAACAATGGCCTAGCCAGTGACATCACAGAGGGCCACTTCACCTAGCAACAGCCTCTCCGGCACAGAGGGCCACTCCACCTAACCCAATTCTTCACCTAGCAAAACTCTATCCTGTGGCCTCACAGAGGGCCACTTCACAACAATGGCCTAGCCAGTGACATCACAGAGGGCCACTTCACCTAGCAACAGCCTCTCCGGTGATATCACAGAGGGCCACTCCACCTAGCAATACCCAATTCTTCACCTAGCAAAACTCTATCCTGTGGCCTCACAGAGGGCCACTTCACCTAACAATGGCCTAGCCAGTGACATCACAGAGGGCCACTTCACCTAGCAACAGCCTCTCTGGTGATATCACAGAGGGCCACTCCACCTAGCAATACCCAATTCTTCACCTAGCAAAACTCTATCCTGTGGCCTCGCAGAGGGCCACTTCATCTTACAATGATCTAGCCAGTGACATCACAGAGGGCCACTTCACCTAGCAAAAGCATCTCCGGTGACATCACAAAGGGCCACACCACCTAGCAATACCCAATTCTTAACCTAGCAACACCCTATCCTGTGGCCTCACAGAGGGCCACTCCACCTAGCAATACCCAATTCTTCACCTAGCAATACCCTATATGGTGATATCACAGAGGGCTACTTCACCTAGCAACACCCAGCAGTTCACCTAGCAACAACATATCCTGTGACATCACAGATGGCCACTTCACCTATCAATACCCAACGCTCGACCTAGCAAAAGCCTATCTGGTGACATCACAGAGGGCCACTCCACCTAGCAATACCCAATTCTTCACCTAGCAACGGCCTATATGGTGACATCACAGAGGGCCACTTCACCTAGCAATACCCAACTCTCCACCTAGCAACAGCCTATATGGCGACATCACAGAAGGCCACTTCACCTAGCAACAGTCCTTGTGGTACAATCAAACAGGCATGCACACAAAAATACTTTGACTTATGTGTGTGTGTATTTGTATACACACAACATTATTTTAAACCCACACAAACAAATTTCTACACATTCAGCTTTGCCCCCGAGCAACCATCCCAGAGACCACAAGCAAGACGTTATTGGTTCTAAACCTCCAAACTGGCCTCAGAACATGGACATTCAGTCGAGGAACAAGGGACAGTTCCTTTACCATTTCTTCCCGTTGATTTCGTGCTGCTGAACCGTGTAGCCGAAATACGCCTCCTTGGAGCCCGGTATGATCCGCGGCCTTTTGGTGTCGATGTTGAAGGCATCGCTGAAACCTGGGAGAAAGAGATATTTTTCGAGAATCAGCTGTGCAAAGAGGAAACCATGGTGGATAGTCTAGAGCAGTCATGGGCCAACTTGGGCCTTCCAGGTGTTTTGGACTTCAACTCCCGTTATTCCTCACAGCCTCAGCCTTTTCCTTTCCCCCTCAGCCGCTTGAGCTGTGAGGAATGGTGGGAGTTGAAGTCCAAAACACCTGGAGGGCTCAAGTTTGCATACATTGACCCAGGCCTGGATTAACACTTTTTTGCGCCCTAGGCGCAAAATTACGCCCCCTTTAAGCCAACCTCCCGCAACCTCCAAGGTCCCCATTCCCACCAGCTGGAAAGCTCCGCTGTGCTCTGAAGGTCTCCTCGGGAGTCGGGAGACTTGAGGAGAGTGCAGTGGGTACAAACTTGCTCCAAAGGCGCGCACGAGAGAGAGAGAGAGAGAGTGAGAGAGAGTGAGAGAGAGAGCACGCGAGCGAGAGAGTGTGTGCGTGTGCAAGAGAGAGAGAGAGCGAGAAAGAGAGAGAGAAAGCGAGAGAGCGCGCGCGTGAGAGAAAGACACAGCGCAAGAGAGAAAGAGAGCACACAAGAGAGTGAGAGAGAGAGTGAGAGAGAGAGCACGCGAGCGAGAGAGTGTGTGCGCGTGCAAGAGAGAGAGCGAGAGAGCGCGAGAGAGAAAGCAAGAGAGCGCGCATGAGAGAAAGACACAGCGCAAGAGAGAAAGAGAGCACACAAGAGAGAGAGAGTGAGAGAGAGAGAGAGTGAGAGAGAGAGCATGCGAGCGAGAGAGAGAGTGCGCGTGCAAGAGAGAGAGCACGCATAAGAGAGAAAGACAGAGAGAGAGAGAGAGCGCGTGAGGGAGAGAGAGAGCGCACGCGAGAGAGAGCGCAAGAGAGAGAGACGAAGGGGATGGAGCAGAGACTTTGCCGGAAGAAGGAGCGAGGAGGGGCATGAGAAAGGGGGAAAGAGGGGCGCAGACCAGTTTTGGGTTTTTTTGGTCCATGATCTGCGCCCCCCCCCCCGCTTGCGCCCCTAGGCCATGGTCTCGTTGGCCTTATGGGTAATCCGGGCATGCATTGACCACAGGCATGTTGCCGGGGGCTAAGGGGCTTCAGGGTGGTCCGCGAAAAGGCCTTACTGGTACATTATTTAAACTGTTATGTTTATTCATATCATGATCTGATCACCATGCTCATTATATCCCACATTAATGGGGTTATTGGGATAACAATACAAAAGGTTTGCTAGGGTAGACCCTCTTCCACCGAGTCTCAGGCCCCCCGAACCAAACTCAGCCCCCCTCCCCCCGAATCAAAATCCTGGCTACGGCCCTGATTGACCAGAATCACTCTTTACATAAAACCGAACCTGTGTAAAGTAAATAATAGTTGCATATTGATGTGGAAGACATGGTTAATGCTGACAATATATGGCATGCACAAAAGGTATTATAGCCTGCCTTCCAGATCTACTCCAATTCAGGAGAAACTGGGACTGTTGCCCTTTTCTCCTTCTCTAATCTATTAGCCCTGAAATATTAGCTGTGGATAAAGAGATGCAAAAGAATGTTGAATAACTCCCCCCCGCAATATCATTTATAATTGCTGCCCTGCATTATTGTGGAAATAACAGAGACCAAAGCAGAGTCTGGCCTTTCTCAAAGCTGATGGGACTTGGCTTGGAAGCCAGAAGGGATACAACTGGAGTTGACTCGGATTCCGGCATTTGCATTCAAGCGTCAATGGGTTTATTTGGGTTTCCAAAGGGTGCATCTCTCTCTTATAGAAGTCTATTAAACTGCAAAAACTTTGTGTTGTCAAAAGCTTACATCAGTGTTTCCCAACCAGTGTGCCGTGTGCGATCATCAGGTGTGCCGTGGGAAATTGGAACCTCCAATACCGTTTCTTCCCCCTCCTGCCGAACACTTTTTCTTCTCCACTCGGGCTCCCTTCTTCCCAGCCTCGCTCTGCTCGCTTTGCCTTGCTTTGCTCACGCTACTGCGGCTCCCCCCACGTCTTCCCCCTTGAACACCATGCCTCAGATCAAAATGGCTGCTCGCTGGTCTTTTGAGGCAAGTGTCTTGCTTTAACATTTAATGGCCTAGTACAGTGTTTCCCAACCAGTGTGCCATGGCACACTAGTATGCCGTGAGCGATCATCAAGTGTGCCGTGGGAAATTGGAGCCTCCAATACCCTTTCTTCCCCCTCCTGCTGAACACTTTTTCTTCTCCACTCGTCCCTTCTTCCCAGCCCTTCCTGAACTGCGCAGTACGCCCACACGAGTCATGAACACGCTCACGCTGCCCCTCAGATCAAAATGGTGGCAGAAGCGGCAAGAAAAAAAAGTAAGTGTTTGGCAGGAGGGGGAGAAAAGGCGCGAGGGGGAGGGGGAGGAAGAGGTCTCTGTCAAAAGCTGGCATGGGCAAACTTGGACCTTCCAGGTGTTTTGGACTCCAACTCCCACCATTCCTAGCAGCCTCAGGCCCTTTTCCTCCCCCCTCCAGCCACTTAAGCAGGAAAGGGCCTCAGGCTGTTAGGAATGGTGGGAGTTGGAGTCCAAAGTACCCAGAGGGCCAAAGTTTTCCCATGCCTGTTTTGGGGACCTTAAAGTGGTGAGCCTCCTTCCAACATTGTGATTCTGGATAGAAAACAAACAACAACATAACATAACATTGTTTGGTGCACAGTGTAGGTGAAACTACAACTTCCAAACTCAAGGTCAATTCCCAAGCAAACCCTTTCAGTACTTTCTGTTGGTAATGAGAGTTCAAAGTGCCAAGTTTGGTTCAATTCCATTGTTGCAAGAGTTCAGGATGCTCTTTGATTTTATGTGAACTATAAATCCCAGCAACTACAACTCCCAAATGACAATCCCCCAAACTCCATCTGTGTTCACTTTTGGGCATATTGAGTATTCATACCAAGTTTGGTCCTGATCCAACATTGTTTGAGTCCACAGTGCTCTCTGGATATAGGTGAACTACAACTCCAAAACTCAAGGTCAATGCCCACCAAACTCTTATAGTATTTTCTCTTGGTTATGGGAGTTCTGTGTGGGAAGTTTGATTCCATTCCATCATTGGTGGAGCTCTTTGATTACAGGTGAACTATAACTCCCAGCAACTACAACTCCCAAATGACATTTTTTGTCATTTTGGTTGCTGGTGTGCCCCAGGATTTTGTAAATGTAAAAAATGTGCCGTGGCTCAAAAAAGGTTGAAAAACACTGGCTTACATGACGGGAATCACTGGGTTGCTGTGAGTTTTCTGGGCTGTGTGGACATGTCCCAGAAGCATTCTCTCCCAACGTTTCGCCCACATCTATGGCAGGCATCCTCAGAGGTTGTGAAGTCAGTTGGAAACTAGGCAAGTGGGGTTTATATATCTGTGGAATGATGTCCAGGGTGGGAGAAAGAACTCCTGTCTGTTTGAGGCGAGTGTGAATGTTGTAATTGGCCACCTTGATTAGCATAGAATGGCATGAAGCTTCAAAGTCTGGCTGACTCCTGCCTGGGGGAATCCTATGTTGGGAGGTGGCTATTTATTTATTTATTTTGAGCTTTTATATCCCGTCCTTTCTCAACCTCTGCAGAGGGACTCAGGACGGCTAACAAAACGGCACCCCATGGTGCCCATACCAGAAATATAAAAATACAATATTACAGCAATATGGCAATAAAACAGTCTCTCTCTCTCTCTCTCTCTCTCTCTCTCTCTCTCTCTCTCTCTCTCTCTCTCGGCATTACTTCGTGAATGAAGATTCTTTAGGAAGGACTCATCCCACGCTTTTTACAAGCGCGTTGATGACTAAAAAGGCCAATCTGAAATGGGCAAGTTTGGTTGCAGAAAGCACAGCAGAAAGTCTCCTTGCGTGATGTTGTTTCCAAGTTGTGGTTCTTTCTGCGTTGTCATTTCTCTTCGAGACCCGTTCGGCATGTCTTCTCGAAAGAGGCCGCAGCATTGTGGATAGTGCATCTCCATGCCTCCCGATGTGAGGCCAGGGTGGACCATTGTTGGTGATCAATCCGGCCGAGCCTGAGATGTTGTTTCAGGGAGTCCTTATCTCTCTTTTTGGGGGCGCCTCTCTTGCGCTGACCCGTGGTGAGTTCACCGTAGAGTAGTATCTTTGGGAGGCGGTGGTCCTCCATCCTAGAGACGTGCCCTGCCCAGCGCAGTTGTGTTCTCAATAGCATGGCTTCAATGCTGGTGATCCCTGCTTGCTCAAGGACAGCAATATTAGTCACATAGTTGGTCCAGTGTATATTTAGGATTGTGCGAAGACGGCGCTGATGAAAGCGTTCGAGGAGTCATAGGTGTTGGCGATAGGTGACCCATGTTTCAGACCCATACAGGAGAACAGACAGTACAATAGCTCTGTACACATTGATTTTGGTGCTTTGCCTCAGGTGTTTGTTACTCCAGACTCTTTTGTGAAGCCTTCCAAATGCACTCTATGCCTTTGCTAATCTGTGATCTATCTCTTTATCAATCTTGGCGTCTGAAGAGATGATGCTTCCCAGGTAAGAGAACTGCTGAACGGACTTAAGCACAGATTTGCCTATGCTGACCTAGCAAAACCCTATCCTATGGCCTCACAGAGGGCCACTTCATCTAGCAATGATCTAGCCAGTGACATCACAGAGGGCCACTTCACCTAGCAACAGCCTCTCCAGTGACATCACAAAGGGCCACTCCACCGAGCAATACCCAATTCTTCACCTAGTAACAACCTATCCTGTGGCCTCACAGAGGGCCACTTCATCTAGCAATGATCTAGCCAGTGACATCACAGAGGGCCACTTCACCTAGCAACAGCCTCTCTGGTGACATCACAGAGGGTCACTCCATCTAGCAATACCCAATTCTTCACCTAGCAATAGCCTATATGGTGACATCACAGCGGGCTATTTCACCTAGCAACACCCAGCAGTTCACCTAGCCAGTGACATCACATATCCTGTGACATCACAGAGGGCCACTTCACCTAGCAACAGCCTCTCTGGTGACATCACAGAGGGTCACAGAGGGCCCACCTAGCAATACCCAATGCTTCACCTAGCAACACCCTATCTTGTGGCCTCACAGAGGGCCACTTCATCTAGCAATGATCTAGCCAGTGACATCACAGAGGGCCACTTCACCTAGCAACAGCCTCTCTGGTGACATCACAGAGGGTCACTCCACCTAGCAATACCCAATTCTTCACCTAGCAACACCTTATCCTATGGCCTCACAGAGGGCCACTTCATCTAGCAATGATCTAGCCAGTGACATCACAGAGGGCCACTTCACCTAGCAACAGCCTCTCTGGTGACATCACAGAGGGTCACTCCATCTAGCAATACCCAATTCTTCACCTAGCAATAGCCTATATGGTGACATCACAGCGGGCTATTTCACCTAGCAACACCCAGCAGTTCACCTAGCAACAACATATCCTGTGACATCACAGAGGGCCACTTCACCTAGCAACAGCCTCTCTGGTGACATCACAGAGGGTCACTCCACCTAGCAATACTCAATGCTTCACCTAGCAACACCCTATCCTGTGGCCTCACAGAGGGCCACTTCATCTAGCAATAATCTAGCTAGTGACACCACAGAGGGCCACTTCACCTAGAAATACCCAACTGTTTTAAAAAAAAATTCTGGGAAGCTCTGTGAAAAAAAATGCCTACGATTAATCTGGGGAAGGACTAAACTCATGGAAACGAAGACCTAAACTGGAAGATTTTATTATAACACACGTTACCGTAGCAACACTCCAACGTCCTACAGATACATATGTTTTCCTCCGAACCACACGCGCACACACAAAGCCGAAAGCGCCACTCGCTCAGAGAATTATGGCCTGTGGATGGATGCACGCATCAGCAACTTTGAGGTTCACTTGGGGTCAGGCAGAGAAATTGTATGGAAATTGGATAGGGATTATCTTGGTGCCCCGGACGGACTCGACGACGGTGGATGCCGATGCTCGATGCTAATCCCGCTCTAATAGGTGTGAGTCACTGAATAATATTAAATTAGGAGCGAGAAGTGGTGTGGGTTTAAAGTGTGTGTACATTGATATGTGCTGGCATCCCAATTCGGAAAAGAGCGGAGTCGTTCGGCGACGTCCATATAGGTGCCGTGCCAAGCTACCACTCCCAAAACGCCATTGCATTGAGCCATGACAGTTCAACTGGTGTCAAACCACACTCAATTGACAGTGGGATGCAACTATGTTGTAGGACAGGCCTGGGCAAACTTGGGCCCTCCCTCCAGGTGTTTTGGACTCCAACTCCCATCATTCCTAACAGCCTCAGGCCCTTTCCTTTCCCCCCTCAGCCGCTTAAGGGGCCTGAGGCTGTTAGGAATGATGGGAGTTGGAGTCCAAAACACCTGGAGGGAGGGCCCAAGTTTGCCCAGGCCTGCTGTAGAATGAATGCCCCTAATTGCCTTGGTTCAATGCTATGGAATCCTGGGAGCCGTAGTTTGACAATGCTTTGAGTCTTCTCTGCCAAAGGAGATACTGTAGATGCCTCACCAAACTACAAATCCCAGCATCGCATCGCATCGAGTAAATGTAATTAAATGAGAGATTAGGTCCCTCAAAGAGAAGTTTTTGAAGCCGCTTCCCCTTTGGCTTTGGCTCAGTACTAAGATGCGAATCTGATGCACACCCTCATTTTGGGAAGGTCATTTAGCCCCGAAACAGGGTTTTGTTTTTTTCCTCGTGTTTATTTATTTATTTACTCTACTTCTATAGCGCCCCTCTCAGACCGAAGGTGACTCGAGGCGGTGTACACATGGCAAGGACTGCCCAAGATAAATACGTCAACAGTTACTAACACAATCATCTATCTGTCTATCTATCTATGTATATAATAAAAGTCAGTGTTTGCGGCGGTTCGGAGGTGCGGAGGGAGGAATATGTGCCAGGGTTTCGATTAGTTGCCACTGTGGGATTATTTGCATAAAGGACACTGATTGGCCAGCCTCAGAACACCGACACTCTAAGGCAGCAGATTGTTTGCATAAAAAACTCTGATTGGCCAGCCTCAGAACTCCAACACTCTAAGGCACCAGATTATTTGCATAAAGGACACTGATTGGCCAGCCTAAGAACACCGACACTCTAAGGCAGTGTTTCTCAACCAGTGTGCCGTGGCACACTAGTGTGCCGTGAGCGATCATCAGGTGTGCCGCGAGAAAAGCTCTCCCCCCCCTTCCCCCCTCCTCCTGCCGAACTCCTGCTGCTTGGGGGAGGAGGAGGAAGGGCCGAGTGGCGGCGAAGAAAAAGAAGAAGGGGCCGGGGTGCCGCCTCCTTCAGCTGTTTCCCCAGCCAGCCTCCAATCCGCCATGACTCCCCCCACGACTCTCACCCCTCGCTCGCTGAAGCTGCGCGGAGGAGCCCCGCCTACTGAAGCCCGTCCACCGCTCATGCTTCTCCTCTGTGGGAGAACTGAAGCCGGGGGGAGGGGGCGGGGCATGGCGCGGCCTGGCTCCCCCCGGCTTCAGCACTCCCACAGCTTCGCCAGCCTTGAGGGGGCAGTGCCAAGCCAGCATTGTGCTGGCTCTGCCACCGCTGGCTTGGCACTGCCCCCTCAAGGCTGGCAAAGCTGTGGGAGAACTGAAGCCGCGTGGAGGGGGCGGGGCATGGCGCGGCCTGGCTCCTCCCCCTCCCTTGGCTTCGGCACTCCCAGCAGCTGCTCCCAGCAGGTCACCACCCCCCAGCCGTTCTTTACTGTGTTAGAGTGTCATTTTGTGTCATTTTGGTTGGTGGTGTGCCCCCGGATTTTTTTAATGTTAAAAGAGTGCCGCGGCTCAAAAAAGGTTGGGAAACACTGCTCTAAGGCACCAGATTATTTGCATAAAGGACTCTGATTGGCCAGCCTCAGGACTCCAACACTCTAAGGCACCAACCAGGGGAAATTGGTTGCCACTGAGAGACATAAAGGACTCTGATTGGCCAGCAAAACAGAATGCAACTGAATGCTTGAGATAGCCAAAATACTTTTTTCCCCATTGGAAATGGAATGTTCATTTTCTGGGAGGTGCGGAGGTGCCAAGGAATATGTGACAGCATTTGATAGGTTGCCACTATGGGATTATTTGCATAAAGGACTCTGATTGGCCAGCCTCAGAATTCCAACATTCTACGGCCCCAGACAGAGGGGATTGGTTGCCACTGAAATGGTATTTGCATAAAAGACTCTGATTGGCCATCCACAATCCAACATTCTAAGGTGACTCAGAGGGAAAAGGAAAGGCCTCAGGCTGTCAGACACTGCGGCCCACAGCAGTGATGGATCAGGACCAAACTTGGCACACAGGGGCCCATTGGCCCACTTCACAACGCGACCCTCACCCAATGACCAATACAGACCAAAATTAGCACACAGAGCCCCCTTGACCCACTCTACACCCTGGTGCTGTTCAAGGAGGATGGACCACAGATGATGGGACTTGAAATACCTTCACTCACCTTCCGAGACCACTGCAACCCTCATCCAAAGAATGATCAAGACCAAATGTGACACACAGAGCCCCCATGACCCACTCTACATCCTGGTGCTGTTTGGAGGGGGGTGGACCATGGCCAATGGGACTTGCAGTACCTTCACTAAGTTCCTGAGACCACTGCAAGCCATGTAAACATCTGATAAGGACCAACCTTGGCACACAATGCCTTCCTCAAATAACCCGGGCACCACCGGGTCCCCAAGCTAGTATCGTACACAAATTAGCAATTAAAATTAATAATTAAAGCAATTAAAGTCCTACATAATACTGTTAATTTTAATTTTTAACATCTTATATTTGCCTATATCTTGCTGTTTTTATGTTCTTTGATTATATGTTGTTTTAACTTGTGTAAACCGCCTCGAGCCTGCGGGAAGGAGCGGTATAGAAATTGAAATAATGAATAAAATAAAAACACAATATCAGCGGCTCATTATTAAGTCGATTTCCAATTGCATGGCGTCGTTCCTTAGGTCTCAATTTAATAATCTTACTACATCTGCAAATGCCCAGTCAAACAGCCAGGTCTTGACCTTCTTGCGAAATGTCAGGAGGGAGGGGGCTGATCTGATGTCGCTAGGAAGGGCGTTCCAAAGCCGAGGAGCCACCACTGAAAAGGCCCTGTCTCTCTTGAGAAACTGCAAGTTGCTTCTAGCATGAGAGAATTGGCCGTCTGCAAGGACGTTGCCCAGGGGATGCCCGGATGTTTTACCCTCCTGTGAGAGGCTTCTCTAATGCCCCCGGAGAAGCTAGAGCTGACAAATGGGAGCTCACCCTGCTCCCCGGATTCGAAGCGTCGACCTTTCGGTTTAACCCATTGTGCCACCGGGGGTTGCTCTAAACAGGTGAGCATTTGATTCAAGTAATAAATGGGGTATTTTAGAGCAGGGCTGTCCAACTTCTATGTGCCCAAGGGCCGGAATTCCAGTCACTGATCACCTGGGGGGCCAAAGGGTCTGCCTCCACCCCTGGCTCCACCCCCTCCCCCGGCTCCACCCCCTCCCCGGCTCCGCCCCCTCCCCGGTTCCAATTTACTTACAATTGACCTTGAGTTGTGGAGTTGTAGTTCACCTCCATCCAGAGAGCACTGTGGACTCAAATAATGATGGATCTGGACCAAACTTGGCATTAATACTCAATATACCCAAATGGGAACACTGGTGGATTTGGGGGAATGTTTCCTAATACCTTTGAGTTATTTGAGTCCACACTCAAATTGGGACACACCAAAAAAAACCCAAACACCTCAATGCCGTCGCAGGGCTTGATGGGGCCTCCTTTCCCAGAGGCGGGTGGAGGAGGCCCAAAGAGCTCCCTCCCTCCCTGAAGGGAAAACAAGCTGCGGGGGCAGGCGCAAAGGAAGCCACGTTGCGCCCTGCACGCGGGGAAGGCAGCACAACAAGGGGGAGGGGGCGCGGAGGAGGGGAAGGAAGCGTCACCAAGGAAACCGCCGCTGAGGGACCCCTCCACCCCTCCCCCAACGTCCCACTGTTTTTAGATTGATTGATTCGAGCCAGGCCCTTCCTTACCCATACTGCGGGAGCCCCACCGCCGTCCCCGAAGAGCCCCGCTGGAGCCGAGGCCAAGCTCAGGCTGGGTGCGGCGGGTCTCCCATCCGCGGGGCGGGAAGCGAGGCCCCACAGGAAGAGGACGGAGCCAGGAGGGGCTTTCCTGCCTCACTCCCCTCCTCCCTCTCTCTGAGGGAATGGGGCTGGCCTGGAAGCGGCCGCGAGGGAGGGGAGGAGGCGCGCGCCCAGGCCGGCCGCAAATCCCGTGGGACCCGAGATTTCGGCAGCTATGGCGGGACTGCGCAGCCACAAATGGGATTTTGACCTCCCTCGAAATCCCGTCTGTGGCTGGCGTAGTCTCGCAATGCTTGCCTAAACCCGAAAGTAGGTTTTTTTTAATTAAGGTACTTTTTATTGAAAATTTCCATTTTATCAAACATACATGAACACAATAGGAAAAGGGAAAAGGGTAACAGGATATGTTGACTTCCATTCTAGTTCCACACTATTACATATATTCTTCACTCTTTCTTTATACATGAGGTTTCCTCTGTGCTCTTACTCTAGAATTGAATATCTGACAGACGTACTCTACTCATTCTTGTAGGTTTTTTATTTGTACTTTATTACAACAAGTTAGGGGGCCGGAGGGAAGGGGCTCGGGGGCCGTGTACGCCCCCAGGGCCGCCTGTTGGACAGCCCTGTTTTAGAGAGAAGAGATTTCAGCACTCTGGACAGCTCCAGCAAGCAATTCCCCTTGAACCCAGGTCCTGCTGTGAAATCTGCAGCCCATCCCTAACACAAAACACTTCCATACTTTTTTTCCGCACTGCTGGCTGCAGTGACCCATGTTAGCCTGTAAGCTTCTTGGAGCTGAGAGCTGTCCTTTGGAATCTAAAACACCCTGGATATGGAAGTCATTCAATAAATAACACTATGTAACAAAATTTGAAAAATGTTTTGTTGCTGGTTTGAAAGTGTTATTTCCTGTCTAATTGTGCAGTCCTTGCTTTGAAAGGGCAACTAAAATGATCAAGGGTCTGGAGTACAAGCCCTATGAGGAGCGGCTTAAAGAACTGAGCATGTTTAGCCTGAAGAAGAGAAGGCTGAGAGGAGACATTAGGGCTGGTTGATCCAAAATAAAATGGTTCAAAACTTGTTTCGGATGTAGGGGGCGCTGGAGCTTCGAGTATGATTGACTTCCAAAAATTTCTGGGAAAAAATCCAAAATTAATTCGTAAAAATTCTGAAATTTCAGAATGGCTTCGTTAATGGCGGACACACGTGTTTAACCCAGATTGGGCGCGAGATTTCTTCCCTCCGCATGAGAACTGGAGGAAATGCGGGTTTCCCCCAGTTCTCATGCGGAGGGATGTTATCCCGCGTCCAATCTGGGTGTTTAACCCAGATTGGACGCAGGATAACATCCTTCCGCATGTGATCTGGAGGAAACCCGCCTTTCCCCCAGTCCTCATGCGGAGGGATGTTATCCCGCATCCAATTTGCAGCCAATGAGGGGAATCCAACTCTAGAAGGGCGAAAATCTGATACGAGCCCTTTTCGAAAATGGCGGCCGCGACTTTGAATTTGCAAAAGGACTGTGAGAGCTGTTTAGCAGTGGAACTCTCTGCCCCAGAGTGTGCTGGAGGCTCCTTCTTTAGAAGCTTTTAAACAGAGGCTGGATGGCCATCTGTCCATCTATTTGATTTGAATGCAATTTTCCTGCTTCTTGGCAGGGGTTGGACTGGATGGCCCCATCACTTGTTTATCCTCCCTTGTTTATTCCATAGTTGTATCTCTTCCTTTAAGTTAAAGGTTTCCCCTCGACATAAAGTCTAGTCATGTCCAACTCTGGAGAGTGTTGTTCTTCTCCATTTCTAAGCCAAAGAGCTGGCGTTGTCCGTAGACACCGCTAAGGTCATGTGGCCAGCATGACTGCATGGAGCACCTTTACCTTCCTGCCGGAGTGGTACCTATTGATCTACTCACATTTGCATGTTTGCATGTTTTCAAATTGCTGGGTTGGCAGAATGTTTTCAACTGCTGGGCCTGACAGCGAGAGCTCACCTTGCTCCCCAAATTTGAACTGCCGACTTTTCGATTAGCAAGTTCAGCAGCTCAGCTGTTTAATTAATTAATTAATTAATTAATTTACAGTATTTATTAGGCCTGTGGAATAATGCTTCTAAATGTTTCTAAAGTACTTACAAAACTAAAATTCTGAGGGTGACAACTAGGTGGCGCTGGTACTTTGTTTCTATAGTGTTGTTAAAGTTCTGGTGGTGACATGTTCACTACCAGAACTTTAGTAACACCGTAGAAGCAAAGCACCAACGCCACCTAGTGTTCACCCCCAGAATTTTAGTTTTGTAAGTACTTTAGAAACATTTAGAAGCATGATTGTAAAGGCCTAATATTTATATTCCGCCCTTCTCACCCTGCAGGGGACTCAGGGTGGATTACAATCTACATATACATGGCAAACATTCAATGCCATAGAGACACAACATATATAGACAGACACTCAGAGGCTATTTAACATTCCAGCTTCTGGCCACCAGCGGAGCTGTCGCTTCCTCATTCTTTGCATACTTCCTAGATATTTTTATGGCTTCATAGAGTAAATCAGTTAAATTAGCCTCCCCACAAAGTGGTACCTAAATTTCCTACTTGACAGATGCAACTGTCTTTCGGGTTGCAAAGGTCAACAACAAGCTACACAATTGGCTGGAAGCTCACTCCAACCCGGGCTGGCTTCGAAGTCATGATCTTTCGGTTAGTAGTGATCTTTAATGCAGCTGACACCCACTGGGGCTTCTTTATTTTTATCTTCCTTTGTTTTTCCTGAACGACAACTCCCAGAATCCCCTGTCCAGAATGGCTATTTATCGGCTCTGGTGGTCAAAAATGTCACAGCTAAGATCCTACAATGGGTTCGCATCGAAAAAGTATCCCACTCTTGTATTGTCAAATGCTTTCATGGCCGGAATCACTGGGTTGTTATGACTTTTTTGGGCTGTCTGGCCATGTCTCAGAAGCATTCTCTCCTGACGTTTCGCCCATATCTATGGCAAGCATCCTCAGAGATTGTGAGGTCTGTTGGAAACTAGGCAAATGGAATGTCCAGGGTGGGAGAAAGAACGCTGGTCTCTTTGAGGCAAGTGTGAATGTTGCCATTGGCCACCTAGATTAACATTTAATGGCCTAGTACAGTGTTTCCCAACCAGTGTGCCATGGCACACTAGTATGCCGTGAGCGATCATCAGGTGTGCCGTGGGAAATTGGAGCCTCCAATACCCTTTCTTCCCCCTCCTGCCGAACACTTTTTCTTCTACACTCAGGCTCCTTCTTCCCAGCCACGCTCTGCTCGCTTTGCCTCGCTTTGCTCTGGGGCAAGTCTGCGCAGTAGCGCCCACACGAGTCACATCTTCCTCCCTCCCCCTCCCCTCCTGAACACGCTCACGCTGCCCCCTCGGATCAAAATGGCGGCAGAAGCGGCAGTGTAGAAGAAAAAGTAAGTGTTTGGCAGGAGGGGGAAGAAAGGAGGCGAAGGGGAAGGGGAGGAAGAGGTCTCTGTCGAAAGCTCGCATGGGCAAACTAGGACCTACCAGGTGTTTTGGACTCCAACTACCACCATTCCTAGCAGCCTCAGGCCCTTTTCCTCCCCCCCCCCCCCCCTCAGCCACTTAAGCAGGAAAGGGCCTCAGGCTGTTAGGAATGGTGGGAGTTGGAGTCCAAAGCACCAAGAGGGCCGAAGTTTTCCCATGCCTGTTTTAGGGACCTTCAAGTGGTGAGCCTCCTTCCAACATTGTGATTCTGGATAGAAAACAAACAAACAACATAACATAACATTGTTTGAGTCCACAGTGCTCTCTGGGTGTAGGTGAACTACAACTTCCAAACTCAAGGTGAATTCCCAAGCAAACCCTTTCAGTACTTTCTGTTGGTAATGAGAGTTCAATATGCCAAGTTTGGTTCAATTCCATTGTTGCAAGAGTTCAGGATGCTCTTTGATTGTGTGTTATCTATAAATCCCAGAAACTGTAACTCCCAAATGTCAAGGTCTATTTTCCCCAAACTCCATCTGTGTTCACATTTAGGCATATTGAGTATTCATGCCAACTTTGGTCCTGATCCAACATTGTTTCAGTCCACAGTGCTCTCTGGGTGTAGGTGAACTACAACTCCAAAACTCAAGGTCAATGCCCACCAAACTCTTATAGCATTTTCTCTTGGTTATGGGAGTTCTGTGTGGGAAGTTTGTGTCTTTCTGCCATTCGTGCCAGGATATCCATGTTGTGTTCATCTAAACAGGCCCATGTTTCACACTGAGTGTATAAATACATTTTAAAACATATTAACTATATGTATTACTGTGTTAGAGTGTCATTTTGTATCATTTTGGTTGGTGGTGTGCCTAGCAGTTTCAAGGTCTGGATTCTTACTGCCTGGGGGAATCCTTTGTTGGGACATTGAAACTGCAAGGACATTAAATGTCATCAAGGTGGCCAATTGAAACATTCACACCTACCTAATGCAACTGAACAAAAATACCAAGTCTGAACCATGGCCTGGTGCAGTCCTATGATGTGCTCCATACACAGTGCGCATCTCCGTACATGATGCCATTTCATGTGTCACTCTCTTTCTCTCCATGACTTTGAATTGAATACTGTATTCCTTATTGGACAAAAATGCCCAGCCATTGCTATTTATTTATTTATTTATTATATATATCTATACCGCCCCTCTCAGCCCGAAGGCCACTCGAGGCGGTTTACATATGGCAGTAAATGCCCACAAGATAAAAATACAATAAAAAACCAATTAATGCAATAATTATATAAAAACAGTAAGCAATTAGCAATTAAAACCATAAAACAAGATCCTCAGCGCCTCATTGTTAAAATCATTTTCCATCGCATCATCATATCTATCTATCTATCTATCTATCTATCTATCTATCTATGTATATAATAAAAGAGAATGTTTTCGGCGGGAGGTACGGAGGGCGGGAGGTGTGGAGGAATTTGTGGTAGCATTTCGATTGGTTGCCAGTGTGGGATTATTTGCATAACGGCTCTGAATGGCCAGCCACTCAACATTCCAAGACTCCTAGGCAGCAGAAAAAGGAAGGGAAAGGGCCTGAGGCAGACACACAGAGTCCACCTGACCCATTCTACATCCTGGTGCAGTTTCAAATAGGACGAACCATGGATGATGGGACTTGAAGTACCTCCACCCACCTCCTGAGAACGCTGCCAGAGAGGGTAAAAGAAAGGGCCTGACTGAATTAACACAAGATTTTTCTGGACTAGGCCTCAGTTACTCCATAAAGGGCCTGAAAGGGCCTGACTGAATTAACAGTCAGGCTTCCTAAACTTCATTTTCTGGACTAGGCCTCAGTTACTAGGTTACTATGCAAGGACTGAGTTAACAGTAAGGCTGCCTTAACTTGATACTCCAGATTAGGCCGCCAATCATGGGATCCTGTGTATGGCCTGAACTGACAGTAGCACTTCCTCAACTAGATCATCATGACTAGGCCAAAGTTACTGGGATACTGTGTAACGACTGAAATAACAGTAAGGCTTCCTAAACTTGCTTTTCCTGACTAGGCCTCAGTTACTGTGATACTGTGTCAAGACAGATCCCGCTGCGACCCTCATCCAGTGCACGATCATGACCACACTTGGCACACAAAGCCCCCATGATCCACTTTACATCCTGGTGCAGTTCGGAGGAGAGTGGACCACAGATGATGGGACTTGAAGTACCTCCACTCACTTCACAAGACCGCTGCCAACCTCATCCAAAGACTGATCAAGACCAAACTTGGCACACAGAGTCCCCATGACTCATTCTACATCCTGGTATAGTATTGAGGAGGATGGACCACGGATGATGGGACTTGAAGTACCTCCACTCACTTCCCAAGACTGCTGCAACCCTCATCCAATAACTGAGCTAGACAAAATTTGCCACACGTAATCCCCATGACCCACTCTACATCCTGGTGCACTTTGGAGGAGGATGGACCATGGACGATGGGACTCCCAGCACCTTCCCTCACTTCCCGAGACCACTGCAAGCCACATAAACAACTAATAAGGACCAACCTTGGCACAAAATGCCTTTCTCAAATCACCCGGGCAGCGCCAGGTCCCCAAGCTAGTCATTCCATAAATCACAATTAAACAGTTATACTGCATTTGCAGATGCCTGCTTGAACAGCCAAGTCTTAACTTTCTTTCGGAATGTTAGGAGAGAGGAGGCCGATCTAATGTTCCTAGGGAGGGCGTTCCATAGCCGAGGGGCCACCATGAGGAGGCCCTGTCTCTTGTCCCCGCCAACCGGATCTGCAAAGAAATCGGAACTGAGAGCAGAGCCTCTCTGGACGATCTTAAGCATCTGCTATAGGGGAAAGTCTGGACGACTACTGCCAGCATTGAGTTGACTTTGGCACAAGCGCATGCAGCTTACACCAAGAGGATTTGGGTCCAAATGCATTGGTAGGAAGGGCCGAGTGCCCAGACCATCTACCTAGCGGGATCAAAGCGGTCTCCTTCGCAGTCTTTCTTTCTTGGGAGGCAGCCTCGCTGACTCTGTGCATTGCCTGTTCTGTAGAAGAGTGCATTGGAGAACCTGTGGTTACTCTGTGGCGGCCCATCCGCTCATGGAAGACATTTCTAGACAATGTGATCATCCGGTCATGAATGCGCCGGGTTTGCCTCTGCCAAGGTCAACCCGATGTTGGTAGCAGTAGCAAAACCAACGCTTCCAGCCCATCCAAAGTGTCAGCACCTTATCCATGTCTCCTTCTTTCCTTCCTCCCTCAACTGTTCCTTCCATCACCACAAATGCGGGATTATGGAGGGGAGGACGGAGTCAAGGAAGCCTAAGCTATTGTGGTTCTGTGTTGCTCAGTTTCTTTATAGGCAATGCATTGCGATGCATTGGTTCCCAAAGTGGGTGGTGGGTGGTGGGGCGATCCAAGGGGGCGCTGGGAGGCTCAGGACAATTTGGGGGGCGCTAAATCCCTGTAAGGGGCGGTGGCGTGAGCCAGGCTTGCCACTTGCAGGGTCGTGCGCTTGCGAGAACGTCCCCGTTGGAAGAAAGAGGCCAATACACAGGTTTCGGCGGGGTTGCCGAGAGGAAGGAGGCGCGCGCTGCGGTTTCCACGACAACGCCTGCCCGGGGATTCCAACTCGCAGGGACACAGTCGCAAGCGTGCGATCCCTGGGCAGGTGTTGCCGTTTGATCCAGATCTGTCATTCATGGGGATCTTAGTGGCCTGTGGAAGTCAGAGCTGAATTGGCTGAAGGTACTGCAAATCCCATCATCCGTTGCTCATACTCCCCCAAACATATTGTTTTTGTGGTTATTTCTGGAATTCAATGTTTGTAATTTACACCTTTCTTTACTATATTTTACAAAAAAGGCAGAAACATTAATACATATATCTCTGTGCTTAATTGCTATTAAAAATATTTTAAAAAATAATTTCTAGGGGGGCGTTGAGTAAATTTTTTTTCTGGAAAGGGGGCGGTAGGCCAAAAATGTTTGGGAACCACTGGGTTAAACCCTTGTGCCGGCAGGACTGAAGACCGACAGGTCACAGGTTCGAATCTGGGGAGAGTGCAGGTGAGCTCCCTCTGCTAGCTCCAGCTCCTCACGCGGGGACATGAGTGAAGCCTTCCACAAGCATCAAAACATCTGGGCAATGCCCACTGGTCAACATCCTTGCAGATGGCCAATTCTCTCACACCAGAAGCAACTTGCAGTTTCTCAAGTCGCTCCTGACACGAAAAAAAATTCTTTATGAATGGTGATGGAGGAAAGTTCTATAAATGCCATGGATAAGTGGCTCTTAGGGCCCTTCCAATGGAGGCCCTATATCCCAGGATCTGATCCCAGGTTTCCTGCTTTAAACTGGATTATATGAGTCCATACTGCCAGATAATCTGGGATAAACAGAAAACCTGGGATATAGGGCCTGTCTGGAAGGGTCCTAAAAGACCATTCTTGCTTAAAGTCAACATGATTACACTAAGGACATATGACAACACATTCGACAAGGTGATCAGGCTTTGGAAAGAAAGAGGCAGGAGGGAAAGAGGAAGGCAGGTGGATGGGCTCCACCATGAAGTTTTCAAGACGTGGGCGGGGAGTCTGGAAGACCTTTCAGTCCAAGTGTTGCCACAAACCAATGCCAATTTAATGCCAGTGGGTCTCAACATGTGGGTTCCCAGGTGTTTTGACCTACAACTCCCAAAATCCCAGCCAGTTTACCAGTTGTTAGGATTTCTGGAATCTGGAGGCAAAAACATCTGCGGACCACCGGTTGCGAATCACTGCTCTAAGGCAAGGCTTAGCCGTGTGGGTGGGTGGCACGAAGGCGGAGGCGGCATTTGAGACGTGTTTTTTTCCATTGCTGAGGTTGGAGGCGCCATTTTTTTGGTCCATTCTGCCCCCCCCCCCCCGGCTTGCGGCCCTAGGCCAGGGCCTAGGATGGCCTTATGGGTAATCCGGGCCTGCTTCTCAAACTTTTTCAGTCACTGAGTCCTGTTTGGAAATGTTTATATATCTATTATATAAATGGGTTCACGTCATGTGATGTATACCTCAAACAAAGAAACCTTACAACGCAGAAACACAATACTTGCCAACAGAAATAGGCCTCAAGCAAGGTATGTTTGTAGCAAAGAAACTTCCCCCCCAAAACCTAAAAGGCCCCCAAAACAACGAGTAAAAATAAAACTACATTTACCAGCATCTTCCGGGGCAGCCAAAGACTCACCCAGCCTCTACATTCTGAACAACATGATTGGCTGCCAATAAGGGCGGATTTGCATAACTGCTGCACTGGCCAGCCAACATGAAAATTCCGAATCATAACAAACTGCCAAAACAGAATAAGGAAAAGGCCTGAGCCAATCCCCAACACAAACACCCAAATCACTTCCAACCGAAAATTTACACCCAAAAAAATCACAGACCACGCCCAAAATTGACAGTAAGGCTTCATTAACTTGATTTCCCTAACTAGCCCTCACTTACTGGGAAGCTGTTTACGCTCTGAATTGACAGTAAGGCTTCATTAACTTGATTCTCCCGACTAGGCCTCAGCTCATTGGACATTGTGTATGGCCTGAATTGACAGTAAGGCTTCATTAACTTGCTGTTCCTAACTAGGCCTCAGCTCATGGGACCTTGTGTATGGCCTGAATTTACAGTAACCTACCTTGCCACACAGAGCCCCGACCATGCATGATGGGACTTGAAGTACCACCATGGAAAATGGGATTTGTAGTACTTCAAAACCCATCATTCCCCACAGACCACTGTGGCCCAGAACCAAGACCAATAAAGACCCAACTTGGCACACCATGCCCCCCATGACCCTCCATCCAACTGCAGTTTAGAGGAGGGCACACCGTGGATGATTGGACTTTCTCGCATCTCCTAAAAAGGGCACAGCAACGCGTGCCGGGTACAGCTAGTTATATTATATACTAGCTTGGGCACCCAGCGGTGCCCAGGTGTTTTGAGAAATGTAGTAATTGGTCTTTAGCAGTAATCACAGTGGTGTGAGGAAGTTAGTGAAGGTACAGCGAGACCCATCGTCCATGGTGCACCCTCCTCCAAACAGCACCAGGAGGTAGAGCGGGTCATGGAGGGTCTGTGTGCCAAGTTTGGCTTTGATCCATCATTAGTGGGAGTGGCAGTGGCATCATGAAATTACTGAAGGTACTGTAAGTCCCATCATCAGTGTTCCACCCTCCTCCAAACAGTACCAGGACGTAGAGTGGGTCATGGAGGGTCTGTCTGCCAAGTTTGGCCTTGATCTATAATTATTGGAAGTTGCAGTGGCATCATGACATTACAGAAGGTACTGCAAGTCCCATCATCCATGGTCCACCCACCTCCAAACCGCACCAGGACATAGAGAGGCTCATGGAGGGTCTGTCTGCCAAGTTTGGCCTTGATCCATCATTATAGGGAGTTGCAGTGGTATCATGAAAGTACTGAAGGTACAGCAAGTCCCATCATCCATGGGCCACCCTCCTGTAAACAGCACCAGGATGTAGAGTGGGTCATGGAGGGTCTGTGTGACAAGTGTGGCTTTGATCTATCATTATTGGGAGTTGCAGTGGCATCTTGACAGTACAGAAGGTACTGCAAGTCCCATCACCCGTGGTCCACCCACCTGCAAACAGCACCAGGACGTAGAGTGGCTCATGGAGGGTCTGGCTGCCAAGTTTGGCCTTGATCCATCATTATTGGGAGTTGCAGTGGGATTATGAAATTACTGAAGGAACTGCAAGTCCCATCATGTGCAGCTCACCCTCTTCCAAACAGCAGGAGGATGTTTAGTGGGTCATGGGGGCTCTGTGTGCCCAGTGTGGTCTTGTTCCTTCATTAGAAGGCGTTGGAGTGGTATCATGGAAGTAGTGAAGGCAGTGCAAGTCCCATCATCCGTGGTGCAGCCTCCTCCAAAGTGCAGCAGGTCATGGAGGCTCTGTGTGGGCCTTTGGGTCTGTATTATTGGATGAGGTTCACAGTGGTGTTAGGAAGTTAGTGAAGGTACTTCAAGTCCCATCATCTGTGCCCCCCCTCCCTCAAACTCCACCAGGATGTAGAGTGGGATTGGGGGGGGGGGGGCTGTGCAGAAAGTGTGGTCTTTTTCTGTGTTTTAAGGGGAAAGAAGAAAAGGAAGTCTTACTGTGAAAGAAGTCAGGCTGAGGCCTACCCAGGAGAATGAAGTGGTGGTGTGTGTGTGGAGAGTGAAACCGAAAGGAAGGTGTTTGCAAAATTCTGTGTGGGAGAGGTTTGAGATGGCCAATCAGAGGGGGTTTAGCAATTCCTGGCTGTGTGGCAACCAATCATGAGGTTTGAATGTAGGGGGTGGGACTTTAGAGGCCGGGACTTTAGAGGCCGGGAGCCAATCAGAACGCTGCCACATACATACATACATACACACACACACATACAAACCCACACACATACAAACATTGCCTTTTATTATATAGAGAGAAGATTATCTTCTCTACATATAAAAATGCTCTGTGCGTAATGAGGCTGAAGTAAACAAAAGAACCACTGAACGGAATCACACCAAATTTGGCAGCATAACTTCTCACAACGCAAGCTGTAACCAACAAAAATAAAAAACCACACACACACCCTAAAAATAACTTACAAATCCTAAAAAAAAGGAGAAGATGCCACTAAGGCCCTTGCCTTTCCACTCTCAGCCACTTCAGAATATTAGAATGTTGAGGTGGACCAATCAGAAACCATATGCAAATAACACCACAGTAGCAACCAATGACCATTTCTAAAAGCCTCAGGCCCTTGCCTTTCCCCTCTCAGCCACTTCAGAGTCTTTGAATGCTGATGCTGGCCAATCAGAAGCCATATGCAAATAACACCACAGTGGCAACCAATGACCATTTCTAAAAGCCTCAGGCCCTTGCCTTTCCCCTCTCAGCCACTTCAGAGTCTTTGAATGCTGATGCTGGCCAATCAGAAGCCATATGCAAATAATACCACAGTAAACCAATCAGAAAGCTGCCACATATCCGCCCTCTGCACACACACACATACATACAAACATAATATAATGTTACTACTACATATTACTATATTACATACGCTCATAGAATAGAGTTAGAAGGGACACTACCATGGTATTTGGGGAGAACAGGAAGGAAAGAAGGAAGGAAGGAAGGAAGGAAGGAAGGAAGGAAGGAGGGAGGGAGGGAAAAAGGAAGGAATGAAAGAGGGAAAGGAGGAAGGAAGGAAGGAAAGAGAGAAGGAGGGAGGGAGGGAAAGAAAGAAAGAGGGAAAGAAGGCAGGAAGGAAGGAAGGACCAAAGGAAGGAAGAAGAGAAAGTAGAAAGGAAAGAAAAAGGCAAGGAAAGGCAGGAAAGAGGTAAAGAAGGAAGGGAGGAGAAAAGGAAATAAAAAGTGAAAGAAGGAAGGAAAGAGAGAAGGAAATGAAAAAGTTGAGAAAGAGGAAGAAGGAAGGAAAGAGAGAAGGAAGGATGAAACCAAAGAGTGAAAGAAGGAATAAAAGAAAGAGGTAGAGAAGGAAGAAAGGAGAAAATGGGGAAGGGGAAGAAAAAGGGGGAAGGAATAGGTAGGTACCTCTAGTTCATAATCGTCCAGATATCTATACCTACTTCGAAAATTCTTACTATAGGCCACAGCAACGTGTGGCAAGGCACAGATAGTATTATATATAATGTGTGTATGGCTGTGTATGCGTGTGTGTATAACGCATAGGCAAACCTTTTGCCCTAGATAAACTTAACAGTATTTCAGTGGAAGACTCCAGGAGCCCTCCAGTCCAACCTCATTCTGCCATGCAGGAAAAGCACAACCAAAGCACTCCCAACAGATGGCCATTCAGCCTTTGTAATACTGTTAATCATAATAGGAGCCACTCCAGAGGCCATCCAGTCCAACCCCCTTCTGCCGTACAGGAAAAGCACAATCAAAACACCCCCGGAAGAGAAATGTTGACTGAACTTGTTGACTGAAAGGTTGGCGGTTCGAATCTGGGGAGTGGGATGAGCTCCTGCTGTTAGCCCCAGCTTCTGCCAACCTAGCAGTTCGGAAACATGCAAATGTAAGTAGATCTATAGGTATCGCCTCTGCGGGAAGGTAATGGTGCTCCATGCAGTTATGCCGGCCACATGACCTACGGACAATGCCGACTCTTTGGCTTAGAATTGGAGATGAGTACCACCACCCCAGAGTAGGACATGAATAGACTTAATGTCAGGGGAGACCATTACCTTTACTAAAGGTACCCGAGAGCAGAATATTAGCATCCAGATTATCCCAATCATCCCAGGAGGTAGGATTAGATGACCTTCAGTGCAACCCCTGGATCTATGGCCATGGAGTGATGGGGTTCAACGCTGCTAAGTCCCTTGCACCGGGACTGTAGCGCAGCTGGCTGGGTGTCAGCTGCCTTAAGATCACTACTGACCAAAAGGTCATGAGTTCAAAGCCAACCCGAGTCGGAGTGAGCTTCCGGCAAATTTTGTGTAGGTTGTTGTCAACCTTTGCAACCCGAAAGACAGTTGCATCTGTCAAGTAGGAAATTTAGGTGCCACCTATGTGTGGGGAGGCTAACTTAACAAATTTACGAGGCCATAAAAAATTCCCAGCAAAAAGCATGCAGGTAATGCGGAAAGTACTTCATCAGTGTCGCAGATGGACGGTGAAGCGACAGCTCCCCTGGTGGCCAAAAAAAGTTAAATAGCTTCTGACAGTCTGTCTATATGTGTTGTGTCTATGGCAGTGTTTTTCAACCTTTTTTGAGAAGCAGCACATTTTTTACATTTACAAAATCCTGGGGCACACCACCAACCAAAATGACACAAAATGGAACTCTAACACAGTAATACTTATAGTTAATATGTTTTTAAATGTATTTATACACTCAGTGTGAAACCTGGGCCTGTTTCGATGAACACAACATAGATATCCTGGCAGGAATGGCAGAAAGACACAAACTTCCCACACAGAACTCCCATAACCAAGAGAAAATGCTGTAAGAGTTTGGTGGGCATTGACCTTGGGTTTTGGAGTTGTAGTTCACCTATATCCAGAGAGCACTGTGGACTCAAACAATGTTGGATCAGGACCAAACTTTGCATGAATACTCAATATGCCGAAATGTGAACACAGATGAAGTTTGGGGAATATAGACCTTGACATTTGGGAGTTACAGTTTCTGGGATTGATAGTTAACACACAATTAAAGAGCATCCTGAACTCTTGCAACAATGGAATTGAACCCAACTTGGCATATTGAACTCTCATTACCAACAGAAAGTACTGAAAGGTTTTGCTTGGGAATTGACCTTGAGTTTGGAAGCTGTAGTTCACATACACCCAGAGAGCACTGTGGACTCAAGCAATGTTATGTTATGTTGTTGTTTGTTTTCTATCCAGAATCACAATGTTGGAAGGAGGCTCACCACTTTAAGGTCCCTAAAACAGGCATGGGAAAACTTCCGGCCCTCTGGGTGCTTTGGACTCCAACTCCCACCATTCCTAACAGCCTGGGGCCCTTTCCTGCTTAAATGGCTGAGGGGGGAAGAGGAAAAGGGCCTGAGGCTGCTAGGAATGGTGGGAGTTGGAGTCCAAAACACCTGGAAGGTCCAAGTTTGCCCATGCCAGCTTTCGACAGAGACCTCTTCCTCCCCCTTCCCCTTCGCGCCCTTTCTTCCACCTCCTGCTGAACACTTACTTTTTGTTCTACACTGCCGCTTCTCCCGCCATTTTGATCCGAGGGGGCAGCGTGAGCGTGTTCAGGAGGGGAGGGGGGGAGGGAGGAAGACGTGACCCGTGCGGGCGCTCCTGCGCAAACTTGCAAAACGAGGCAAAGCTAGCAGAGCGAGGCTGGGAAGAAGGGAGCCCGAGTGGAGAAGAAAAAGTGTTCGGCAGGAGGGGGAAGAAAGGGGATTGGCGGTTCCAATTTCCCGCGGCACACCTGATGATCGCTCACGGCACACTAGTGTGCCATGGCACACTGGCTGGGAAACACTGGTCTATGGCATTGAATGTTTGCCATGTATGTGTATATTGTAACCCGCCCAGCGTCCCCTGCGGGGTGAGAAGGCCGGAATAGAAATACTGTAAATAAATAAATAATCAATAATACGATCTCATCTTTGCATTGCCTTTGGGCAACCCACTGCCGTTAAGGCTGACCTTCACATATTCGTTCTTGCTTTGTCTGATTCAGCTCTTTCCTCCTGCCTCCAAAACTGCGGTGGCACCACGATTCTCACTCAGGAGAAAGAAATATACAGAAATCCGCTTACAGCCTGAAAGTCGATCCTTTGCAATGGGATTTTAAGCATGATTTAGGGAGCTGATGCAGTTTCAGATGCAAATGGGGTTTCTGTCTGAAACTGTCAGCTCCTTTTAGAAAGGAAACCATTCCTGGGTGGGAGAGGACTGGCTTCCTTTTGCTGCGCTCAGCTGGATCACAGGCAAAACACAGCCTCCTGTCCACGTGTAACGCGCATACCAGTCTTGTGCGAAAACCACAATGGGCTTTGCTTTGGCTGCCTTTGTAATTTGTGGAACGTTTGGAGAAAATACACATGCTCCCTTTTTTTGGGTAAGTTTTGCTTATAAAGATGCTACTTCAGGGCCCAGGGTTCAGTTGTGTTTATTTATTTATTCATTTATTTATTTACTTCATTTCTATTCCACCCTTCTCACCCCGCAGGAGACTCAGGGCGGATTACAATGTACACATTACATTTAGACACACAAATACACAAGACAGACAGAGGCAATTTAACCTCTGGCCACCAGGGGGAGCTGTCGCACTCCTTCATTCCTCAGCGTGTTTCCTGGAGATCTTTTTTATGGCCTCGTAAATCAGTTAAATTTAGCCTTCCCACTAAGTGGTACCTAAATTTCCTACTTGACAGATGTAACTGTCTTTCGGGCTGCAAAGGTCGACAACAAGCTACACAATTTTGGTCAGGAGCTCACTCTGACCCGGGCAGGCCTCAAACTCATGACCTTCTGGTCAGTAGAGATCTTATGCAGCTGACACCCAGCCAGCTGTGGTCGACAACAAGCTACACAAAGGTCGACAACAAGCTACACAATTTTGGTCAGGAGCTCACTCTGACCCGGGCTGGCTTCAAACTCATGACCTTCTGGTCAGTAGAGATCTTATGCAGCTGACACCCAGCCAGCTGTGGTCAACAACAAGCTACACAAAGGTCGACAACAAGCTACACAATTTTGGTCAGGAGCTCACTCCGACCCGGGCAGGCCTCAAACTCATGACCTTCTGGTCAGTAGAGATCTTATGCAGCTGACACCCAGCCAGCTGTGGTCGACAACAAGCTACACAAAGGTCGACAACAAACTACACATTTTGCTACACAATTTTGGTCAGGAGCTCACTCCGACCCAGGCAGGCCTCAAACTCATGACCTTCTGGTCAGTAGAGATCTTATGCAGCTGACACCCAGCCAGCTGTGTGGTCGACAACAAGCTACACAATTTTGGTCAGGAGCTCACTTTGACCTTCTGGGCTTATGGCTGACACCCAGCCAGCTGTGGTCGACAACTTTTTGGTCATGACCTTTCCTTTCGGTCAGTAGTGATCTTAATGCAGCTGACTCCCAACCAGCTGCGCCACAGTCCCGGTGCACCAGTGTTCCCATTTAGGCATTATAGGTATTCGTGCCAAGTTTGGTCCAAATCCATCATTGTTTGAGTCCATAGTGCTCTCTGGATGTAGGTGAACTACAACTCCGAAGGTCAATGCCCACCAAACCCTTCCAGTATTTTCTGTTGGTCATGGGAGTTCTGTGTGTCAAGTTTGGTTCAGGGGCCATCGGGAGTTAAGAGAAGGAGTTCTGGAGGGAAAGCCTCAGTACGGTTTTTTTTTTCCTTGGAATAAGGACCCATAAAGCATTTCCTCAACACCTGAGTGAGTGTGGTTATTTGGGCGGCCTACCAACGCTCACAGTGGTACCTTACTTTCCTAGTTGACAGATGCAACTGTCTTTCGGGTTGCAAAGGTCGACAACAGGCTACACAATAGTTCGAGAGCCCACCTCGACCCGGGCAGGCCTCGAACTCATGACCTTCTGGTCAGTAGAGATCTTATGCAGCTGACACCCAGCCAGCTGTGCCACATTCCCGGTGCTGCTCCTTTTTTTGGAGAATCTCTGCTCTCGGCCTCTTTGCTTCTGTGCTGTCTTTGCCAAAAATTACTTTGAACAGAAGCAAGAAAAATGTAGACACTCAGCAGCATGACCCCCCCCACCCCTCTGTATAAGGGAGTTTAAATTTGCAGGAAGGCGGCCAAGAATAAGTTGAAAATCCCCTCTCTTGCCCTCCTCTTCTGTAACTCTATCCGCCCGTCTTCGGCCAGGCTTCAAACCATATGTGAAAGCTAGGAAAGAGTGCTACTTTTGCAACGTTATTGCTTGCGTCGGCGACACATTTCACCCTTTGCGCCGAAAAAGGCACCCAGAAATGTTGCAAAGAGGCCAACTTCGGCCAAGTTCCCTCGCACCAAAGGAAGTGCACAAGGGGAAAAAACTAAGGAGAGAAACCCAAAGGCCAAAAAAACCTCAAGAAGCTGACGTAGGCAGAATTTGCTTCCCTCTCCATAACTTTGCAAACTATTCCTCATCTAAGGAAAGAGAAAAGGACTTATTGGACCCACCACGTTCACTAGTAAAGTGCACGCATCACTGTACACTGAGCAATCTGGACTTGTTGCTGACCTCAGCGCTTCCTTTCTCAGCACCAGACTGCTGAGCCAGTGCTGTTGGACAGAGCATTGCTTTGCCTTGCCGTGCCACAAATCCCACATCTCCAAAGTCCCCATGGCCTTACCTGGGAGGAGGCAGAGAGCCCAGGTGAGCACCAGGCCTCCGTAGAAGTCCATGGAGGCCTAGGAGGGGATTGGTGGCAGCGGTGACCTGCCCAAAGGTCCACCAAAGGTGATGCACAGCCAAGGAGCTCCCCTCTCCACAGAATGAAGTGCTCTCCGCTGATCCTTCAGGCTTCTCCTCCTGCTGCTCCCAGCTCTGCCCTGACAGAAGGAACTCCTTGGAAGGAAGTGGGAGGGAGTTCATGGGAGGAGGTGCAGCAGCCGCAGCCGCAACATTAAGTTGGGATGGAGCAAAAAAAAAGGAAGGGTTGGGAGAGAAGCGCAGAGTCACAGCACCAGGAGCTGGGAGGCTGCCTTGTTGCGTTCTGCCAGAGCTTTGCCAAAGTGTCACACTCACTGTGGTCCACGCTCTTGTTACATCCCAAATGGATTACTGCAACGCGCTCTATGTGGGGTTGCCTTTGAAGACTGTTCGGAAACTTCAACTAGTCCAGCGAGCGGTAGCTAGACTACTCACGGGAGCTTCAAACAGGGAGTGTACTACTCTTCTGCTCTTCTGCTGGGTCGCCCTGGCGGGGTGGGTGCCCGGCTTCCGACCCTGGACGGTACGGCGCTGTGCCCAGCGCCGTCTGTGAAGAGCCTGGGGGTCCATCTGGACTCCCAGCTGACCATGGAGGCCCAGGTCTCTGTGGTCAGCAAGGCTGCTTTTTTCCACCTCTGCCAGGCAAGGAGGCTGGCCCCCTACCTCTCCCGGAACGACCTGGCCACGGTGATCCAAGCCACGGTCATCTCAAGGCTAGATTACTGTAACGCGCTCTACGTTGGCCTTCCTCTGTCGTCGATCCGAAGCTCAAGCTGGTGCAGAACACTGCCGCCCAGCTCCTGTCTGGTACGCCAGCAGGTAGCCGTATAACACCTGTTTTGCAGGATCTGCACTGGCTGCCTATCGAGCACCGGATCGCCTTCAAAGTGTTGGTTCTTACCTTCAAGGCTTTATACGGTCTGGGGCCAGCGTATCTGAGGGACCGCCTCACCCCCTATTGCCCATCGAGATCACTACGGTCTGAGGATGCCAACTTCCTGGAGATACCGTCTGCAAAGTCGGCTCACCTGACATCTACCCGCCGGAGGGCGTTCTCCGTCATAGCCCCCACGCTGTGGAACGCCCTCCCGGCCGAAACCAGAGCCCTGAGGGATTTACTTCCATTTAGGCGGGCCTGCAAAACCCATCTGTATAGGCAGGCCTTTGGAGAGTAGGCCCGCGTACTCTGGGTATTGTGTGGTGGCAACTGTTTGCTGCTTGCTGTTTTACTGCCTGCTCTGCTATTGTTCTGCTACTGTTTTAATTGTTCTCTTGTTTTATGTTTTTAATCTTTGTTTTATGCCTATGGCTCTTGTGAGCCGCCGCAAGCCCCCGGGAGTCGGCGGCATAGAAGCCTCAATAATAAATAAAAATAAATAAATATCAGCTCCAGTGGCTGCCGATCCAGTTCCGAGCACAGTTCAAAGTGATCCAAGCCACGGTCATCTCGAGGCTCGATTACTGTAATGCGCTGTACATTGGCCTACCCTTGTCGGCGATCCGGAAACTTAGGCTAGTGCAGAACGCAGCTGCACGTCTGCTCTCAGGAGCCGCAAGATCTGCTCATATAACTCCACTCCTGCGCAAACTGCACTGGCTCCCAATTGAATTCCGGGTCTCCTTCAAGATGTTAGTCTTAACTTTTAAGGCCTTATATCAGGGGTGCTCACACTTTTTCAGCATGGGAGCTACTGATTAAAAAACCAAGTCCCAAAGATCACCTACCCAGAAATGTAAAACGTATAACTATTTTCTTATTTATTTATTTATATTTATTATTCATTTTTATGTATCGCTCCTTCCAGCAGGCTCGGGGCGGTTTACATAAAATGAAGTTATAAAACATCAACATTTCAATTTAATAACAACAATATAAAACAGAGCATAAAAATACATCCAACCACCCCATTTCTCCCACACTGCCATATTACCACACATATTATCAGCCAGAAAGTAAGAAGAGAGGCTGTTGAACTGCAAGGCCATTTAATACTCAGCAAGGTAAACAAAGGGGCATGCAAAAATACATCCAACCACCCCATTTCTCCCACACTGCCATATTACCACACATATTATCAGCCAGAAAGTAAGAAGAGAGGCTGTTGAACTGCAAGGCCATTTAATACTCAGCAAGGTAAATAAAGGGGCATGCAAAAATACATCCAACCACCCCATTTCTCCCACACTGCCATATTACCACACATATTATCAGCCAGAAAGTAAGAAGAGAGGCTGTTGAACTGCAAGGCCATTTAATACTCAGCAAGGTAAACAAAGGGGCATGCAAAAATACATCCAACCACCCCATTTCTCCCACACTGCCATATTACCACACATATTATCAGCCAGAAAGTAAGAAGAGAGGCTGTTGAACTGCAAGGCCATTTAATACTCAGCAAGGTAAATAAAGGGGCATGCAAAAATACATCCAACCACCCCATTTCTCCCACACTGCCATATTACCACACATATTATCAGCCAGAAAGTAAGAAGAGAGGCTGTTGAACTGCAACGCCATTTAATACTCAGCAAGGTAAACAAAGGGCATGCAAAAATACATCCAACCACCCCATTTCTCCCACACTGCCATATTACCACACATATTATCAGCCAGAAAGTAAGAAGAGAGGCTGTTGAACTGCAAGGCCATTTAATACTCAGCAAGGTAAATAAAGGGGCATGCAAAAATACATCCAACCACCCCATTTCTCCCACACTGCCATATTACCACACATATTATCAGCCAGAAAGTAAGAAGAGAGGCTGTTGAACTGCAAGGCCATTTAATACTCAGCAAGGTAAACAAAGGGGCATGCAAAAATACATCCAACCACCCCATTTCTCCCACACTGCCATATTACCACACATATTATCAGCCAGAAAGTAAGAAGAGAGGCTGTTGAACTGCAAGGCCATTTAATACTCAGCAAGGTAAATAAAGGGGCATGCAAAAATACATCCAACCACCCCATTTCTCCCACACTGCCATATTACCACACATATTATCAGCCAGAAAGTAAGAAGAGAGGCTGTTGAACTGCAAGGCCATTTAATACTCAGCAAGGTAAACAAAGGGGCATGCAAAAATACATCCAACCACCCCATTTCTCCCACACTGCCATATTACCACACATATTATCAGCCAGAAAGTAAGAAGAGAGGCTTTTGAACTGCAAGGCCAATATAATACTTAGCAAGGTAAACAAAGGGGCATGCAAAAATACATCCAACCACCCCATTTCTCCCACACTGCCATATTACCACACATATTATCAGCCAGAAAGTAAGAAGAGAGGCTGTTGAACTGCAAGGCCATTTAATACTCAGCAAGGCAAACAAAGGGGCATGCAAAAATACATCCAACTACCCCATTTCTCCCACATTTCCATATTCCCCAACATATATTTCTCAAGGAACAAAGCAAGCAAAGAGGCTTTGGAGCTAAAAGGCCATTTTTAACATTAAAAATAAACAAAGAGACATGCCACAGAACAATCAAGCACCCACCCCAAGTAAAAAGACCGACCTTTGAGATGCGGTAAGGAAATGACCCCAAAGCGTCCTTCTTCTTCTCCTCCGTCGTTGCTCCTATTTCCACACCACCAGCATGCGTGCCGCCTCCAAGAGCTCACGAGAAGTCCGAGAGGCAGAATGGATGCTTCTGCGCATGCGCGCAGTGCCAGCCATGCATCATCCAGGTCCACCCCCTTTGGTCTCCTACGACTCTGAGTGGCTGGAGAAGGACGGAGGGAGGAGGAGCAAAAGAGGGGGCTCATTCTGGCTCTTGGACTCTGGAGCTTTTGGAGGCGGCGCGCGAGCAGGGAGCGGGGAGGAGCAACGACGGAGGACTTCGTTGCAGCGTGCAGGGGCGCGTGAAGAGGACCAACAGCAAAAAACCTGGTCAGGGGCCTGAAGATCACCAGGATGAGGCCCGAAGATCACCCTGGTGATCGCGATCACCGTTCTGAGCACCCCTGCCTTATATGGTTTGGGGCCAGTGTATTTATTTATTTATTATTGAGGCTTTTATGCCACCGACTCCCAGGGGCTCGCGGCGACTCACAAGAGCCAATGCATACAACAAAGGGTTAAAACGCAAACAGATTAAAACAGCAGTAATAGCATTAAAACAACAGCATTAAAACCGTAACAGCAGCAAATGCAGCAGCATGAAGCAGAAGGACGTACGGGCCTACTCACTGCAGGCCTGCCTAAATAGATAGGTTTTGCAGGCCCGTCTAAACGGGAGTAGGTCCCTCAAGGCCCTGGTTTCGGCCGGGAGGGCGTTCCATAGCGTGAGGGCTATAACAGAGAACGCCCTCCGGCTGGTAGATGTCAGATACGCCGACTTTATTGATGGTACTTCCAAAAGGTTGGCATCCTCAGACCGTAGTGATCTCGACGGGCAATATGGAGTGAGACGGTCCCTCAGATACGCTGGCCCCAGGCCGTATAAGGCCTTAAAGGTAAGGACCAACACTTTGAAGGTGATCCGGTGCTCGATAGGCAGCCAGTGCAGGTCCTGCAAGATTGGTGTTATACGGCAGCCTGCTGGAGCCCCAGACAGGAGCCGGGCGGCAGTGTTCTGCACCAGCCTGAGCTTCCGGATCGACGACATAGGAAGGCCAACGTAGTAATCTAGCCTCGAGATGACCGTGGCTTGGATCACCGTGGCTAGGTCGCTCCGGGAGAGGTAGGGCCAGCCTCCTTGCCTGGCGGAGGTGGAAAAAGCAGCCTTGCTGACCGCAGAGACCTGGGCCTCCATGGACAGCTGGGAGTCCAGATGGACACCAGGCTCTTCACAGACGGCGCTGGTGCAGCGCCGCCCGTCCAGGGTCGGAAGCCGGGCACCCACCCCGCCCGGGCGGCCCAGCCACAAGATCTCCGTCTTCGCCGGATTCACCCTCAACCTACTGGCTCGCAGCCATCCAGTAACAGCCGAGGCAATGCTGGAAATTATCGGGGACAGACTTCGGCCTGCCCCCATCCTCAGAATGAGCTGGGTGTCATCAGCGTACTGATGGCAGACCAGCCCCATAACTCGCACCAGCTGTGCAAGCGGCTGCATGTAGATGTTAAATAACAGAGGGGAGAGATGGCCCCTGTGGAACTCCACAAGCTGGCGGGGAGCCCTCAGAGACCACCTCGCCCCTCCTCACACGCTGAGACCGCTGGCGGAGGAAGGAGGTCAGCCACTTAAGGACTGTCCCCCTCACTCCAGCCATGGCCAGGCGGTGGATCAAAAGATTGTGGTCGACCGTGTCAAACGCTGCCGTGAGGTCCAATAACACGAGCAGCGCAGACCCGCCTTGGTCGAGCTGGCAGCGGAGTTGGTCTGTGATGGAGACCAGGACCGTCTCCATCCCGTGCCCCGAACGGAAGCCGGACTGGAAGGGGTCTAGCCATGTTGCATCATCTAAGAAGGACTGCAGCTGCTCCATTACTGCCCTCTCAACCACCTTGCCCAGGTACGGAAGATTCGACACTGGGCGGTAGTTGGAGGGAACCATGGGGTCCAATGATGGTTTCTTCAGTAATGGAGCTACCACCGCCTCTTTTAAGCACTCTGGAAAGACTCCTTGCTCAAGGGAGCTGTTTATGATATTCAACAGAGGCCCATGTAACCCCTCCAGGCAAGATCTAACAAGCCAGGAGGGGCACGGGTCGAGGGAGCAGGTGGTAGGGCGAGCTACAGCCACTATCTTATCAACAGCATCTGCGTCCAGTGGCCGAAACCGGTCGAGGGTGGGCCCGGCGGAGGGCCACGGAGTCTCTAGCTCTCTTACTGTATCAACTGCGGCCGGAAGGTCCCAGCGGAGGCTCAGTATCTTGTCTGTGAAAAAGCTCTGAAAAGCGCCGGCGGTGAGGGCCTGGTCACTATTTTTTGGGACGGTAGGGACCGTCGTCAGGGATCAAATTACCTTAAACAATTGAGCCGGGCGTGAGCTAGCAGACGCTATCAAGGCAGAGAAGTATTCATTTTGGCTGCCTTGACAGCATGCTCATAAGTCTCTTTAATTAGCTTATAAGCTGATATTGAGGCTCCGTCACGGAGTTTCCTCCACTCGCGCTCTAGCCGTCTCCTCTCCCGCTTCATGGCCCTAAGTATGTATATCAGGGGGACCGATGATTGCGGGGTCAGAGAGGACGCCTAGGGGCGATCTCATCGAGAGCTCTAGCTAGTGAGGTACTCCAAACCTGAACCAGCTCGTCGACTGAGACGCTGATAGACTCAGATCCCTCAGAGCATTCAGGAACCTGTCGGGTTCCATAAGTCTCCTTGGGCAATGAAAATCTGTTCGGCGCCCTTGCATGGGGGGGGGGGGGTTGCTCAACCCGGATCCTTAGAGCACAGTGGTCCGACCATGGTACCTCTATTACGGAGGCTAGGTCCACTTGAAGCCCCGCGCTGAACACCAGGTCGAGGGTGTGCCCGGCCGAGTGTGTGGGTCCCGAACTACATTTTTGATAACAGCAGGAGAAATGTCTTCAGAACCAAAGGAGGAACAAATGGAGCAGGCTTATTATTTTGCTGCTGCTGCTGAAGGAGAAGATTTCAGCCATGCTTTCAGGTTGCCAGCTGCCCATGAAATAATCAAAACGAAGCCCTGGCAACAGGCAATTTTTCCACGATGGGTTGCGTGAGCCATGCCTTCCAGACTTCGCCATGAAATGGATACCTTGCTTGCGCCTCGTGACCGAGACTAGAAATCCCTTTCCCAGACCTATTTTTGAGACATTGGATGGATTTCCCATTTGGCCACCTGCAAAGGATTCCGCTCCAGGGTTCTGCCGATGTTGCGCTTGTTGTAAAGTTTCTTTTCCCCCAGAAGCCAAGCAGCCAAAAGTCTTGACTCCCATTGAAGCCTCAATTCGCTGTGAACCAGTTCCAGTGGAAGGAGAATAATCTATATATATTGTTTCCGAGTATTAGCTGTTGGAGGCTGCCAAGATTCCTGCACAATCCGCCTGGTCTTTTGTTTCTTTTATTTTGCAAAGGAGGCGAGGAGAGGCTCAAGCGAGTGGCAGGATTCCTGAGAGATGGATAATCTCAAAGGCTAACCCTAAACACTTGGCAATGGGGGCATCTACACTGTCGGATTCATGCCATTTGACACCACTTGAACTGCCTTGTCTCAATGCTAACCCTCAGGCCCCGGATTATCCATAAGGCCCCACTAGGCCACGGCCTAGGGGTGCAGCCATGGGGGCACCACATCCGGACCCCCAATTTTATTTATTTTATTTATTAAAAAGGTCGATCTTCGGGAGCTTCTGCGCCATGAGGCCCCCAGGGCCTTTGATCGCAGCTTCCTCTCATAAGCTCTCGCTCACGTCAGCCCCTCCTTCCTTCATTTTAAGGAAGGGGCGCCCGGCAGTGAGGAAGGCGGAGGAAACTGCGTCAGAGTCCTGGGGCGAGACCTCCGCCTCTTCCTGCAAGCACGCGCCCCTCCTTCCTTGAGTGAAGGAAGGAGGGGCCGGCGCAGCGAGGAAGAGGTGGAGGGAAGCCCGTCCCTAGGGCCTCTGCCCGCTTGCTTCTGTGCCTGCGCACTGAAAGGAGCGAGGGAGAAGGAGCCGGGGGTTCCGCTGCCCCTAGGGGCGTCTGACATGGCTTCCCCGCTGCCTCCTTGCTCAGTGAAGGGAGGAGGGCGCCCCGTCTGCGAGGGGCGGCGGGGGAAGCCACGTCAGACACCGTAGCGGGACCCCCTGGCTCCCTTCTCTGTGCCGATTCCGCCCCAAGGCCCCCAGGGCGGCATTTAGAGAGTGTGGCCTAGGGCGGCAGAAACCATTAATCCGGGCCTGCTGGCCTTTGGCTTCCCCTAGGCTCCGCCTCTTCACGCTTCAGCGTCGGCCCCTCCTTCCTTCACTCAAGGAAGGAGGGTTCCCAGCGCAAGGAGGAAGACACGGAGGAAGCCCCGCCCTAGTCCTCTGGCGCGCATGCTCAGCATCGGCCCGGGGCATGGCTTCCAATGTGTGACCTAGAGGCGCCAAAAGAGTTCATCGGGCCTGCTAACCCTAACGCTCCCC